>VDFB02190878.1:0-13165 GCA_007258455.2 Sequoia sempervirens | reverse complement strand
TCTTGGGCATCCCACTTTGACTTCATAGGCCAATTCCTCTTCAAAAACTTGTGATTTTTCCTATTTTCTCCTGTTTAATTCTTCCCCTTATTTGGGCATAGCTTTTTCTTGGAATTATAGATGCATTACTAACCTCTTTTTCTTCTTGGGCATTGGCAACCTCCCCTCATTCAATTCTTCCTGGAAAAATCAATTGATTTTTTTTCCAATTTTAATCCTTCACTATCTCATTCCACTATCACCTTCACTAGGCGCCCAAATTCCTCCACTCCCTATTCAATGCCAATTTTTAAATGCACAAAGGAGTTACAACATGCCAAGAGTGGCCTTCTCTTTCCTGGGTGTGGGACTTTATGTAACTCCCAAAACTCAAAGAATGATAATTTTCTATCACCTCCATCTCCAATTTGAGTTAAATTCAAATTCAAATTAATTGACTCTAATTTTGAGGAGCTGTGAGGAAAATAAAGTTAAAAGGAAAACTTGCCTACAAAACACAACCAAAGAAAAAATAAAAGGAAAAGAAAAGATAATTTTTTTTAGTGTGCAGGATTGCTCGTGTAGCCAAATGCTCCTACATCAATAGGAGAGGCCCACCCAACCGAAGGAATTGATTATTGAGATTGCTCCAAGATGGAATTGCCAACTCATGCAAAACCTATATTGTAATAAAAGATTCATATTCCTCAACCCTAGTACCTAGAATTTGGAATACATATTTAGTGATCCAAAATTAAACCATAATCACCACCATTGAGCTCCATCTTCTTCATGAATGCATATGAAAACTAATATCAAGATTATGAGAGAATAAAAAATTATAAAAATTTCCAATTCCACCCTAGGCATCCAAGGAAACAAGAGTGTTGGAGGATCTTATGAACATATAGGATTTCAAAGGTAAATGACAATCTTGATCCTAAATAAGCAGAAACCATAGGGGAAAAATTACAAAAAATTGAAGTCATACATTATGCTGTCTATTGTTTATTTAAAAGCAATTTTAATCTTTTATTATCCCTCCTCCCTTGTTGTATATAAATTAGAGTGCTAGTTATATAAGATGGATGAGACCTATAGAATTCATTGTAGTTAGAACACTACGGACATGAATTTTTATCATCTCCTAAATAATGGTATGCTGCTAATCTCGGTAAAGGGACTAACGGATTGTTTAAATGTATTTCCCTTTCTAAACTCCTCTTTCCAACTCCGAAGTTCTTTTTCCTTCTTTCGCTCCTTTGGATCCTTCACTTCATTTGACATACCTCATCTTCGAAAATTTTGTGTTGCTCTCTCTTGTCATTGAAGGTCTGTATCTAAATTTTATTGTCTTTCTTTATTCCTGGTAATTCTTGTTGAGCTTCATCTCCTCTATTTGTTGTCTCTTTTCTAACTTTCTCATCTCTCTTTAAATTATTTCTTCATTTCTCTTGCTCCACCAAAAGTTTTATGTAATCATCAATTGATAGAAATTGATATTGTGGACTCAATTTAATTATATCCTACCTTAACCTTTCCTTAACATTATGAACAAGAAGCTTAAGGAATTCATTGATGTTTGAGTTAGTTTGGAAACCCAATTATTGATTTGATTCCTAATGAATCTCATGTTGAACCTTGATGGAAGTACCCCCATTATCCTAAGTTTCTCCCAAATCTATACCGTTATCTTCAACATCCCAAACTCCACAAGAAACATAATAATGTACCATTTCAAACACATTCATGTTGGTGGAAAGATGGAAAGGAAAGTGTGCCTTCTTCTTCATGGAAATGTAAGTTTAATTTCAAAATTCTATTAGTAAGTGAATTGGCACTTGAAATTATACTTGAACTCATCCAATGGAAAGTGACAAAGACACACCAATAATTGTAGAGATTGCATATGAAATGGAAATATTCCTTTGTGTTTGAGAGGGGAAACACCAAGCTAAAGTATTTAACTGAGAAATAATATATTCTTGCTCCATCTGCACCCCAAGGTTCAATTATAGAATTGGAATGTTGTTATGTTGTGGTAACACCATAGTTAGACATGAAGATCACACTAGGATGCACAAAAAGAAGGTGATTGTAACAAATTTTTCTTTTGTTGTTCGATATTTCCCTAGTAGAGTCCCCAAAAATCTGTTGGTAAGCAGATTGGCACTTGAAATGACACTTTGACTCATCCAATGGAAAGTGACCAAGACACACAAATAGTTGGAGATATTTTGTATGAAATGGTAATCTTCCTTTGCGTTTGAGAGGGGCAGCTCCCTCGTATGATTGGATTTGTTTAATTTTTATGTGTACTTTTCACCTGAAAGTATGCAAGGATATGAGAGGATAACAATGATTAAAAGTGATAAAGAACCCTCAATAAAAAAGATACCAATATTTTCAGAGCCTCATAAAATTACTTTAAATTAAAACATTTCCATTACAAGGATCACATACTATGCTTAAGAAACCTAATAATGAAAATATTTCCAAACCCAATGATCTATTATTATTGTCTATGACAATTGCATGTGTTTGCTTAATGTTTTCAATGCTTAATTTGAAGGCCTTAAAACATAATAATGTAATTGAAATTCTTAAATGAACATAGCAATAATAAAGTGATGAACATAATAAAAGAGAGATAGAAGAGAGAAGAAAAAACACAAGTTGATAATGGAGTTCACCAAAATGGTTACATCTCTAGGTCCCTCTCCAACAGAGTGACCGATCCTTGACTATGCTCCAAACTGATTACAAGGCATCAACAAAATACAGTGTCGAGTCTTCATGAGCTTCAAAGTCTTCCTCCTTCAAGTGCAACAGAGTCACACTCCTTCAATGCACAGATTCAAATGTTCAAAATCTCCATAGAAATTCTCTCATAAGTCACCACCTACCTTTAAACTCCTAAAATCCCCCCTTTTTATACATAAAATTTGCTCAATATGGTAAATAACCACATGATCTACAAAATCAACAGATATCACCTATTTACAACATGTAATTTTGCAAATCTTTTGAATAAACCTATTTCTCCTGATTAAAATCTTAAACTTATGGCTTGTATTCATGAAGCCATATTACCCCTTTAAAAATTCTTTTTCAATCTATAAAAAATCTCCTAATTCCCTTCAAAAATATTTATAAAATCGACCTTTATGATTTTGTTGTTTGATAGCCCTTAATACAAGGTCTGAGTTCATTTTTTTAGGTGTGTGTAAGTTTGATTTGCTACAAACCACCATGGCCTTTTTTTTAAACTTTTATAACAAAGACCCTGTAGGATAAATGAATAGGATAAGGTGGTAATAGATGCTAAAGATTATGTGTGAAATCGAAAACTAGTAACTAAATGCCAGTGCCCACCTCCTAAACCCAACTTTTAATTGAATTGCACTAAGACTCAGAATCGAGGAGCCATGTCGATTGTGATTGGTTTGATGTACAGCCATGTGTCGTAAAATTACATCGGTCCACATCATCACCTTGTCAAGAGTCACTGATTCCATGTCACGGTTGGTCCGGCCGATGACACGCCGGACACAAGATCCATAATGGTGAATCTTTGGTCAACTTTGTTAATGCCTCACACCTCTTGACTTGTAACTCGTGTATGAGCTATGATTTTGATGAAAATGAGTAGCATTAATTACCCAGCCGAGCTCTTCATTTTGATGCCAAATTTGACCAATTCTCGAAATGATTAATTTTTTCCCTTTGATTGACCTCTACTCCCATTTGACCTAACTTTGATTTGAGCATATCTTGAGCGTACGAGCTCCTTTTGATTCCATTCAAGTTGTGTTGGGTTCATTTCACCGAGCACTTCAATAGGGTGACAATTTTTGGAGCATATGGAACACTTCAAATTTTGACAAAAAGTATCCACCTGGATCAGTCCTCCCCACTAGAGTGCTTTTGGACCTCTAAAAGCTTGATTACTTAGAAAGCAAGTGAGGGCATGGCCTCCCCACTTTTCCCATATCATTTGTCCATTTGCACACCTGTCTCATCACTACAATCAGGAATGCAATAATATTGTTGAACATATACATCATTCTATCACTTCCATAAGCATCTACATCAACTGTTACAACTATTAACCAATAACCACTGAATAATATCAAGATGAATAACAATGTAGATACAAAGCGAATGAAGCAACAACATGTCTATCTTTCACAACAAGGACATTTTTACCCAAGGGAACCTCCAAATTCCCAACCATAAGTTGAGGACTTGGATCATCAATGCTTTCATTTATTGTTTCCTCATGTTGTATTGTTGGTGTATCCTGTGACAACTGATCATGATTAGCCTTGACTACTTACAGTTCATGTCTAGAACCACCTAACTTGACAAACATAAGGGAAAAATCTTTACTTGCATTAAGCACCCTTTTCAACTGCCTTATGTTTGCAAAAGATCTACTAGTCTTGATCTTATGAGAATGTACAATATACTTGATGTCGTCTTTAAACAAATGATAATGATTAAATTCCCTATAGAAAAAACCTTTCGATCATACAAATACGAGCTACCCAACACTATCCCACATACATCTAGTGGAACCACATCAAACTACGCCTCATCAACATACTTGCTTGTGATTGCAAATCTTAAAGTACATTGCCTTGTTACTTGCAATTCATTGTTTTCGCAAACCCAACCTAGTGGATAAGGTCTTTGATGCGGTTTAGTTTTCAATCCCAAATTCCTTACAACATATTCTTAGATTAGGTTAATTTGAGATCCACTATCTATGAGTGTATTAGTTTTAGTGTGCTTAGCAACCACCCTTATGTGAAATAGCTCATTTCTTTTCCTATCTTCAGGGACATCATAAACTTGAGGAGTAGAGGCACAACTAGCAACATAAACATTGGAAATAGAAGCCTTACCTTTTAATCCCATTGTTGTTATCTTAGCTCCATATTCAAAATTTGAACCAAGATCCATAACAACATTTGTGGCCTCCTTCTTACCTTTCTATTTATAAGCCCATTTTGGCTTCAATTATGGATGCAACTTCCAGCAGTGATTTTCACCATGACCTTTCTTGCCACAATGAGAGCATGCAAACTTATCATCCTCCTTCTTATTGGTATCTTTCTTCTTCCCCTTTTATATATCTTTTTATTTACCTTCAGGCATAGATGGCTTCTTGTCAGACTTATTAATGAAAGTACTCTTACCTCTTGACTCTAAGTGTGTGGCTTGTACACATACTTTATCTAGATTGCTAGGATTCAAAACGAAAATGGAATGTCTTAAATAAGATTGAAGACCACCTATGTACTTAAGCAATGTGTTTTGGGTGTATAATGGGGCATTCAATGAAATAGCCCTTTTCCTGAATTCATGGGTGTACTCTTGGATAGTTTGACCTTTCCCTTGCCTAAAAGTTTGCTAGTCCATCATTAACTGTTGCATATGGCCTAGGGGATAACATTGCTTCTTAAGAGCATTAACAAACTCTGACCAAGTTAAATTGACTCTACCATGTTGTGAAATTTTTGCCCGATTTCTACTCTCCCACCAAGTGAGAGCTATTCCTCCCAATCGAAGAGTAGCTAACTGGATCCTAGAAGCATCATCGAAGAGACCTTGAACTCTACAGTACAATGCTACTTGTTGAACCCAATCATCTAATTTATTATCATTTAATTCCCCACAATACTTAGGTAGATCAAATTTTACATCCAATTTAATTTTAGGCTTATGTGCACCCTTGAAAGGATTAGCAAAAGAAGTAGAATTTGTAGGAGAAGGAGAAGGTGGAGAAGATGGAGTTGGAGGCATTTTTGGAGGCTCCCGATCACCTCTTATGCAATACAGGGAGGTAAACAAACCAACAAACACAATTTAAGTAAATTCAAACCACTTTTTTGCCCTTACAACCTTATCACATCAAGTTTTCACTCTTTCACCTTTCTCTTCTAGTAGGTTTCCAACCAGTCAAAATGGAACCTAACTTCCTCAAAAATATTCACACCTAGAAGTAAATTGGTGTTTTAGATACCCATTAAGACCTACTAAAACATATCTAAAAATCCCATATATGTGTTTTGGAACATTAGCCTCAAATTATGACTATCCTTAGTTTTTAAGGGCGAATTAGCCCACTTTTCCAAAGCAACCTCTATCTAAACATTCCTTTGACCTCAAAACTTAGTTGGGAAGCATTAACCAGTCTACAACCATCCTAAATCACTCACTTTTATCAGGGGAAACTCTCAACTAGCCTTCTCATCACCAAACCCTCAATTTAACCCTTTTCTAGGAGGGTTTATTGAAAATCTAAGTTCCATGACTCTAACCACTTGGAAAACTCTTCAAACATACCCTAATATGTCTGAACATGCTTAAAACACCATCATAAAATGCTTCCCCCGAGGTTCTCACTCATTTCCACTCTTAAACCTCTCAATTTCACTCAAAATCCACCATTTTCACCACTAGGGCATCATTCCCAAAACCCCAAATGACCTCCCTTTCTCACAAAGACTCTCCTAACACCTATTCCTATTATATATGACCTATTCCACTTAGCTATAGGGTTTACAGTCAGTGGAATGGGCCTTTCATCTTTTTTAGGTCTTCAAACCCTTAAAAACCCTATTTTCTGGCCACCTACAAAGATTTGATTACTAAATTCCTCAAACTCAAAATAAACCAACCAAAAAAAGTTGAAAATAGAGATATTTCATGCCACCATCCACTTCAATAATCTCTTAATCAAAAAATTATTGTACGAACACGTACAAAGTTTTGCAACCACATAATTTGAATGAAAAATACAAAATTACTGTCGAAATAGGAAGTTTTATTGAGTTTTCTTCACAAAAAAAGACTCTAACCTCTTGCCTCGAGGTTATCAACCCTTTTAAACACCAACCAACCAAATAAAATTCCTATAACTTCCCTTTGAATTCCCATGACCGTTGGGATTCTTCAAGAGGTGCATTTTTGCAATTTTTACAACTTTCTCAACATGACAACATTTCAATTTTTGCACTTTTTGTAATATTTGCTCAAATGACCCCCAATTGGCCCAAATAGATTAAAATGAATTCAAAAACACTAGAATGGCCTTGACATGGCCTTATTAAATCAAAATGACTCAAAACCTTCAAAAATTCAAACTAGGACTCCTAATACATGACTTGAACTAGGTGCTTCACACCACATTAAACCTGAAGCCTCATCCTTCAAGTAGCAATACTCAATTAGCCATCCATCCATGTAAAACGGCTCCTATAATGAACATAATCAATTGGAATGAGAGAAATTTATCTTCATAACCAAAAATCATGATCAACCCTATAGTTGAAAAAATTTAACTTAATGATTTATTGACTAGCCTAGAAATTTTTAAAACTTGGGACTCATAAAAGATTGGAAGAAACTTTACAATAACTAGGTAGTTTTATAGAACATTTTAAAATACATTATATATATATATTCTTCAAAATCACACATTATTAAATTTGTAGAGCATAGTATGAATTTCTATCATGTATAAATAAAAATTAGAGTTTAATGCATACAATTGACCAAAAAATAAGTTCAACCTCTAAATGATTTAAAATGCCACTTTCACTAGCCTTGTCATATGTAGAAGTTACCTCATCTAAGGAGATTTTTGGCAATTTGTGTGATAATAATTTCTAGGTTAGCACACTCAAGAGTTATATCCCAATTCCATGTCACCCTCTCATTGTAATCAAGTTTATAATCTAATAAGAGATCCCAATAACTAATGGGGATTTGGGAGTGGAGACTCCAATAGTGTTGAGGGGCAGTGCTCCTTATGGGGGTTTGGGGGAAACACCCCCAACGAGTTCAAGGGGTGGCACCGTTTGTTGGGGTTTGGGGAAACACACCCAATAGGGTCAAGGAGAAACACCTTTGAAACCATATAAACCATCATTGCAAATCTCCATGTCATCATGCAATAAGTTGCCAATTACATGTGAAAATAAAGTGAAAATCACATTTTTTAACTACAACCAAGAAATGGACAAGTTATTAACCAAAAAATCATAATTTTTCCATTGACTCATGAGTTTTACAAGGAAAAATCTTTGTGAGTTTTACAAAAACTTGCCAGCTAATTATTGGTTGAGTAACTCACTTAGTAATCTATCTCATGAGTACTCAACAAGTTTTGCATCTATGGTCAACCCAATGCAAAAATCATGACCACATGCCCATCTATGGCATTGTAGAAGGAAAAATTGTGATAACCAACCGAGATTTTATTTTTTTTAAATAATGCAACTAGAAATGAGTTTACAATGCAATTTCCATTCCTCTTTCCGATCACACAAATCAGAGGGAAAAGGTGTGAGCATATGGTGTTAGGATTACAATTAAACTGAAAAGAAATATTTGAAAGAAAAGTATTAGGGAAAAACCAACCAAAGTCCAATTTTTAGTAAAGTATAAGCAGCCACCAAAGGAATACATCCAATTTAAGTTCCACCAAAATTCAATGGCATCGTTCTTGTGGGAGATATTATATACAATATCACAGATAAAAAAAAGGTTTCTAACACTTATGTAGTGGGAGATTACAATATTACTTATTTAGTGGGTAGGCATGGTTCACCAATTAAAGCTTACTAATGGTACTATCATCCAATGTTACACTTTAGAATGCATGTGAATAAATATTGAATGAATGAATAGGAAAGTCTTGTATAAGTTTGAAATAACTCCTTGCTTGTTGATAAATTGTTAGTATAAGTCCAATACAAATTTGCAGCAATGGTAAACTCCAACCAGAATCAAGTAACCATTCCAAACTCATGCAAATACAAATGGTATCAACACCCTCCAAGCTTACTATATGCAACTCTCAAAATAAAATCACCTGTAGAGAGGATAATAAACTGAATTAATACCAAAATGATTCTAAACCTAATTTGCAACAACATATTGTACTCAATAGGTACAAGTACATGATACTCATAGATCATCATATCATCATAGAGAACTCAAAATACCAACACCTAACTCCTTAGAAATTAACTAGCAAGACTTGGAAGCTCTAATCAACATGATAAAATAACAAAAAACTAGATGTTTTTTTCCCAACAAGTCTCATGCCCCTAGAAGAAGTAGTGCAACCAAGAAGTATTGAAGTATGACTATCCTAATTGGTAATGACTTCCCACAATGTTGTATGATTTGAAAGTTAGAGAATAGAAAAATTATAAAAAAAATGTATATAAAATGAAATGCTCAAGAAATTACCCACAAGATGTGATGAATAAGAATGAAACACCTTGCAAGTACAAGCTGGGTGGACCAAAAGAAACCTCTTAAATCACCCTCAAAGATCTTCAACATCTTTAGAAAATTTGAAGATCTAAACTGCATCAAACTCATTCATGATGCAACATGAAATATAAAGTCTAATTTGTATCAATGGTGATCCCTGTATGGAATCACACTACTCTAGCTATGAATTATCTTACAAATTTGAAACCAAAAATATTGAGAGGGTTTTTATACACAAAATATTTGGAAGAACTCTAGGTTCATTCCAACATAACATCTTTTAGAAATCTCCTTCAATATGAACCCCAATACCTCCTTATATAGTTTTTTGGAGGGAATTATACAATTTTAAAAATATAATAGTTCACTTTATTTCTCTCACAAGCACTTTTTTGAAATAATAAAATTTTATGTACAAAAGACCCCTTATCTAGGTGTCCAACTTTTAAAATAGTAATATCATCTTTCCAATTAGATATTACACTAAGTTTTCTAAGTTTTATTCCTACTCAACATTAGAAAACATGTGAAATATTAACTAATAACTCACCCAAGTTGTGGAAAGTGTTAAAATAGAACTTTTCTCATACCAACATGATTATGAGGACTTGGGATGATGATCGGAGCCACCAAATGACTTACTAAAAATAGATGGTCTCACCAAAAAGTTTGGAGAAGACACCAAAATTTGAAATTCAATTTTGAAAGTGTCTACTAGTCCATGATGCCTACTGAGCTCATTTCCAAGAACCAAAGTCATTGCTAACCAACCTAGAGCACTCCAAGAAGTTTTTAGTTCTCAGAATGCACACCAAGCTACTTACAAGAGAACTTGGAAACTAGACAAAAGCTCACAAATCAATATTGTTAAAAATGGGGACATTGCAAATTTTCTTGTCTAAACTCTTGTTTGAACTAACTAATGTATAATCATGGCCTTTGGCACATATGGACACTTTTCCAACCTAACTTATGGATTTTAAAGGACTGTTATGTTTTGAAAATATATTATAATTCAAATTTCTTTATTGATTACATGATTTTGACCCTCTAATTTTTATTTATGTAGGATTCAATGGAAAATGGAGTATGCATCACCTATAATTCTCTAGAGATATCTCATGTAGGAAGAGAGGAATATCACCATTTGACTCAACAAAATTTTTCTTGAACACCATATTTTATTTATACTTCTTCTAGGGAAATTTTACTTTCTCCAATCTTTCTCTCATAGATTTGTAAGTACAAAATTAGTAGATTTGCATGTGGGATTTTTCTATGACTATAAAAATTGAAAAAAACCATGAACTTAAAATAAATTGGGATCTATTGTGCATCATCCATTAAATCAACTTTAACTAAGAAAAAAGTGCATTCATAAGCATATAGAATAACATAGGAGATAGAATTAGAATAATTCTAAAACTTTTTCTTTTACTTTTAGGTTAGGATTCCATTAGATTCTTATTAATCTCAATGTTTTTCCTTATGCCATAGTTGTAATGAACACAATTTTCATGAATACAAAGAAAATACTATAAATATTATTAATTTCTAGAGCTAAATCCATCAAGATACTATGCATAGAAATGGCGTATGATGGTTTTGAGCTGTTGTGATTGAACATTCATTTTTTTATTGAGGGGTAAAATCTTTTGACCTAGAGCTATTTATTGTTGTGGTTAGAAATGGGGGACCTCACCCCCATTATAAATTATCAATAATTACATCCTAATGGGGTTTGAACATTGATGGAAAGAATAACAAAAACAATTTAACCATCACACCATGCCACTATTAGCATATACAAAGGTGATTGAAAATTCCTTTAAAGATAGCACCAATTCATGCTTTAGTTGTGTAAATTGGGAAAAGCATTAGCTTTAACCATTTGTTTCTTCATCTTACAACACAATGTTCTTTCTTGGAATCTCAAGCTCTATCTCTCTAACCTTTATCTTTTTTGTCTTCTTTAATTATTAGTTAGATAAAGTATAGTCTAGTTCACTGTAAATGTTTCATATGTGCTTTGTAATTCATTGTTCATATAATAAGTATTATAACTTGTAAATATCCTCTAAAATAAGCTTTACCTAACCTATAATTTTTTTTGAATAAATTCCTACCAAGCCCTTTATTTAAAAATATGTCATCTCCTTTCACTCAGCCTATAAAATTAAAAATCAATACCTTAGATACCTTGAGGAGTGTTGGATTGCTTGTCATTTTATTACCCAAAATTAGCATAAGGAAAACATATAAACTTCCCTACACATCAACTTTACATAAGAATATTCTTATGATTCATTCTTAAGACTATAAGTAGTAAAAATGTGAGATAAAAAATTAAATAAGGTGTCTAAGACATGTTAAGGGTATTCAAATAAAAGGTACAATTTAATTTTCTTAATTCAAAAAAAAAAAGATATGCGTATGCACAATATAAAACACCTTAGAATAACTAAAGGAAAAACAATATTATTTCTAAACACCATCACCATCTCTAATACCTTTGAACTTCTATCAATCCTATATTGTTTATCATTTTTGGTGTAAACATGATATATTACCTAACTAGTCTCACTTTAGGAACTATTCAAACCTAGATACTTAAGCTTACTTAGGTCATTTACTTTTTGTTTCTCATATCATAGGATTAATGAACTTGTCATGATATTAGCGTATTCTAGAGTTTGATCCTTTTGTATCTAATGAATTATTTTTCTTCATCTCTTCTCTTGTGTGGAAGGTTTTTTTGGGTAGGTGATCCCTAAGCTGTCATAGGGATGATAAAAAACTTTTATAGTCACCTTCTAGACTAAAAAACTATGTCAAACCAAATAAAATCCTATTAAAAACCAAAGACAACTAGTTACCATCAGGAAATCCCCCATAAAAATATCACAATAGTTGCTACAATGGGATATTACACACCAAATTTTAATACAATTAAAATATGGAAGGGTAGTGGAAGAGTGGAGGACCCCACAATAAATAGGGTGGTTTGATCAATCCTAGTTAACATCTTCAATAGATATGAAAACTTTTAAAGACCAACTAAAAAAATGCTATACATATTGGGGAAATAAAATAGGATTTTATTGAGGATCCCATCCTACATAGTGTGGCAATCAAGGTCTATTTGAAGGACAATTAGTTGGAAGCTAAGGCATTGAAATTCATAGCGAAATTCCTAATTTGCAAATTCAAGAGGTTTAGTCCAAGTGGTTGAGTTTAGTGGTTAAAGTATTAGGTTTTTATTATGAAGACACAAATTTAAATCCTAAAGTAAAATCTAATGTAGAATTCTAATTTCTTTTTAGGATAGGTGACATTATAATTGCTATCCTAAGTTGATTTATGTTTCTCCATGTTCTTTGGAAAGTGTTATAGGGGACATGAGGGACAAAATATTTATTATTTATTTTCATATGACAAATTTTAATTTCATTCAAAGAGGTGGACCCATTATGGTGGTGGTTACAGAGCATATTCCTCTTGGGTGTCCAACTTTGTGAGTGGGGACAATTTTGGTGTGCATGCATTTGCATGTTAATTGCATGTTTTGCATGCTCTTGCATGGTTGAACACCTAGTTTTGCATGTTGGTTCATGCCCTTTCATGAAGCCATTGGAGTCATTAAAGAGTTGTGGAGCACTTAGGTTTGACCAATTCTAATTGGCTATGGGTTAGGCGCCCATGTGAAGGTCATGTGATTATTTAATATTTTATGCCATATTTTATGTGTTGTCCAATAAGAGGGGTGTGGGTTTTTCCAAGTGGGTTTTCTTTTTTTTTTTGGATACCATTTGTGGTATTCTCTCCCACAAAATTCTATATATTGGATCCTTGAGATGGTGGTTTGTAAGAGTTTTTGTTTACTTGAGGT
>VDFB02190877.1:0-25587 GCA_007258455.2 Sequoia sempervirens | reverse complement strand
TTACATAAGAGATACACAAAACCAAAACAATGACAAACCAAAATATCATGGGTGCTCGTGCACCATACTCCCAGGCAAAGAAAAGATTCAAGCTCCGCTTGAATAGAAGGTAGCAACTTGAGAATCAGGTTTGAAATCCCTTGCATGATTTGCATAGACCCCTACATATGACCTTCTTTGAAATAGTGCCATAGTGGCTTCATCTTGACTTGAGGTTTCTTGAACATGTGGCATAGGTAGGTGAACTTTGCAAAATAAACAACTGCTGAGAACTTGGAACAAAACAAATAACAACCTTGATTACCCTACTTCTCACACTCTTTTGGTGACCTTCTCAACATAGTAACATCTGCCCCTTTCTTGCATTTGTCATCTCCAACTTGCAATTTCTTCCTTTCTTCATGATAAATTGCATACAGTGCCATATCACCTTGCTCTTCTTCAATGACTTGTTTCATTTTGAACTTAGGCTTCTCATCCCTCAAGTTTACCATCATAATCAAAGCATCCCATCCCTTCTCTTTATCTCTCACCATTAGGACAAAAAACATAGTTTCTTGATCAATGGCACTACTCTCTAAAAGAAGTAAATCATCACTAACCTTCAATATCTCATTGTGAAATGCATGCGATGAAAGTGTATATCCTTCACCTTCAATGGGAAAGAGAAAAGAACGAGTTTTACTTGCCAATTCAATGCCATCAATTCTTAGGTTTGGAAAGGGGATTGGACTAAAAATCAACAATACAATTCTTATCATCCAAACCTATGGTATCTAATGTTTCTCTCTCCTTGAGGTCTGCACAATCAATAGACCTTTCCTTTTCTATAGCTTGTACAAACTTCTTTTCACTCACCAACATAGCACTAGAACCCACTTGCTATTCATGACTTACCTCTTTCTCAGATGACTTTTTCTCTTCCATCATTAACAAATATTCTTCAATATCTAGTCTTGTTGTCCTCTCTTGCCTTCTCTTCAGAATAATCTTTTTGATAGACTATTTAACCTTCTTCCTTATTAGCCAATTCCAATATTTTTCTTGGTCTGCTCTCTCAAGAAATTGTTTCATTTCAAGTTCCATTCTTTTTTCCATTTCTGCTTGAATTTATTTGATTTACTTCAAGAATTGTCTCAAATCTATTATCTTTTGTTGGACATTCATTTGTTATTCCTTCTCATTTTTCTTCTTCATCTCACTTTTATCTTTTCCTTTCCCTTGTTTCTTGCTCAGTACCTCCTTACTCTATAAGCCTCTATGGACTATTCTCTTCAACATGTCCATTCTTCTTTCTCAAACAAATCTCTTTCATCTTGCTTCTTCTTGTCTTTGTGATACCTCACCTAGGTTTCCTCCTTTCATCACTACCTAGTCTTTTGGTATCCAAATTCTTGCTTCAAATTGTAAAAAGATAACACACAAAATCCAAAATTCTTTTCCTAGACCTTTTAGGATTTGATACCAATTTGATGCAGAGCAGGGACATACACAGTTTTCAAACTCAAATTCTTCCTAATTGACACATACTCCTTAGGGGTTACAAAGCACAAATAAGACATAAATACTTCAGAATTTTTACCCAACACTTGGAACACTTTCAACACAATGGGGAAACATGTTCAAACCAAATATGATTCACAAAAAACTCAAATTCTTCATTCTACCTATCATTCTTTCACAAACAGACCTAAATCCTTATAATACTCCAAAAAGACAAATTTAGGCACAACTTCCAAAAAAGAATTGATATCCAAAAGAAAATCCTAGATTTGGATACCCTTTATGACTTTATTTAACATATAAATAAATAAAATATGGTTACTTTGGAAGGAAAGGTTCAAAACTTGACTATTCTACTCTTGACTAGGCTTGAAGTGGAGCAATAAATTCATGTTTTTTGGTCATAACTTTTAAACCAGACTTGATACCAAAAATATACACATAGTACTAGATACCCATTTGAGATTTATACAACATACTTAAAAATAAGTGATGGTCACTTTGTACGAAACCCTTCAAAAATTGGTTTGTTTGCTCATTTTTACCCTAACTAGGGTTTCTAACAATTTTTAGTAAAATGGCTCTAACTTGCTTGAAACCTAATGAATTTGAGTGCTAAAAAAAAGAGAATAAATTAGATTCACAACACAACCAATTGCAATAGGTTTCAGGCCATGGTGAGGCTATACAAGTTAGTACCAATCATTAGAACAGAAAAAAAATGTTTTAAAACTGTAAAAACAAAGATGTTTTATTATTCCAAATTCAACATTTTCAATAACCACCACCTCTCCAACCTTGAATTCGACCATTACAAGGCTATTTAAACATGTACCAACCATTTACAACTGATTTTCAAACTACAACCGTTCTAATTCCTTCATTTATACTTGTGTCTTTTCATATTCCATGTTTTACAACATTGACAACATTTTGCAAAATTGACAACTTTAAGCAACTTGACCCACCAACACTCTTAATGACCTAAGATGGACTCTAACAAACCTAACATGGTCTTAGATGACCTTATTATATAAAACTATGAATGATGGATCTAGACTTGCACAAACGTAAACAACAAACACAATATTAGTCACTTATGCAAATCAAAACCATCATTTCCCATAAGATTCATTTGAAACATGAAAAACAAAAAATAAAGTAAAAAAACACAAATGAAAGAAATATAAATCTTATTCAAATGGTCAAACTCTCAATCCCATGGGGGAATTGGTGTTATTTTGATGTTGAAAATAGCCCTTTCCCAATTGGTTGCAAGTTTGGTGATGATTAATGATGCTCCTTGATAAAATTTTCCATAACTTAGCTATGAAATTGATGAAAACTATGAAACTTGGATGAGAATGGATGAAATTGCTCAAATTATGGAGATAATGACTTTGAATAAGTTGTGGATCCAAAATCAATAGAAGAGCTCTCCATTTATAGGAAAGAAGGATGGATGAATGAAAAACATGAAGGATGTGGGATTAACGATGAACCAATAAAAATGTGCCACTTGTCAACATGCTATTAAAGAGAGGTGGAGCACATTTTGAACAATGCACATGTTAAATGCATGTAGGTGGAATTTGCAATTCAAAAGATGGCTTGTGCAAGAAGAGTTGTAAGAGGAGTTAATGCCACTTGGCTCAAGAAAAAGGACATGTAAGAGGCTTAAATGCCATGTTGGAGGACAAGTCCTTTTGGGAGGGAGATTTCAAGTTGGAGGAATATTCTAAAGAGATGTCATTTTTGAATGAAAATAAAAGAATTTATAAATCAATTAAATTGATTTACTTGTGCAAGTTGCAAAATCTAGAGGATTTGATGGATTAATAGAATTAGAATTAATCAGGATTTAATAAACTTAAATGGAGATTAGTTTGATTTGACACTTGATTTAGATTTTTGGATTTATTTAAATCAAATGAGAGGAATAATGGATATTATATTTAATTAAATAAAGTTTGATTTATTTAATTAAAAATGATGATGCTAGATTTAATCAAATAAAGGTTAATTTATTTAATTAAAAGAGATGAACTTTAGGATTCAATTAAATAAAATAATTTATTTAATTAATAGAAGATGATGACTTAATCAAATAAAGTTGATTTATTTAATTAATAGAGGAATTATGATGAATTTAATTAAATAAGGGTTATTCAATAAAATGGTTAGTAAAGATGTGATTAAGGAAGAATTGGTGTTTGTGAACCAGAATTGAGTGTGCGATATCAATCAAGATAATTTGAACATCTATAAAAACCAACATAAGAAAACCAAAATTACAACTTGCACTTAACCTACTGAACCCAAGGTGCTCCTGCACCAGGGAATACCTATTGAAAATAAGGTGAAAAAGATACAATATGAAGTTATGTGAGTGAATTCAGATTTGAAAATTAGATTACCAAATCATGTTTAAACATGTGATTGCAACATGCATCACAATATAAAAAATCAACAAACAAAATGTGACACTAGATTTATGCGAAAAAACCCTTTCAGGAAAAAAATCCATATGAGAAAAGAGGGAAAATATATTATTAATCTTCAAATGTGAGTACATAGTAACACACTTCACTACTAGTCTATGATCAACCTAACAACACCTAGTTACTTGAAATAACTCAACATAAAACTACCATCTCATGGCTCCAATTTATATAAATTATGAGAGGTAAAACCACAAATGGTAAACCAAAACAAGAGATGCAAAACCACCTGCAAAACCCACACCCCTCTTCTTGAAAAAAAAAAAGCCATAATAAAATATTATTTATGGAATTACAAGACTCTCACATGGGTACCTAGCCCATAGCCTATCCAACTCCTAAATTTTTGGATGCTCTAATGACCTTTCTGATCCCTGATGGAACACCAATGGACACCTTTTCTTCGCCAATATTGGGAACCCCATCCAAGACCTTACAAATTCAAATATGGAAACCTAAAAAGAGATTTCATATCCATTTTTGATGTGTAACCTCCACTAAAATTAAATCATCTCTTTAAAATATAATTACAACATTGCCAAAATTAAATAATTTTCTCATGTACCCTAGAACACATTTCAAGGAACACAAAGACATAAAAAATGACATAGGATTACAAGGTTAATGTCACCTTACCCAAACATTCTCCTACTTGATATTATACATTGTAATTACATTCAAGAGATACAAATAATAAAATCAAGTATAGTGATAAAGGCCCATGGCCTTGCTGCACTAAGAGAACTCATTTGTGGTCACTAGCTTTGTGAGAGAATCTACAACATTATCCAAAGTGTCAAAATTTTCAATCAATACCTTACCATTATCAACCATTTTTCATAAAAAGTGATAATAAACATCAACATTCTTATTATGAGCATGATAAATAGGATTTTTGGTCAAATAAATAGCATTGACTATCACATTGAATTTTCACTATCATGTAATAAAAACCAATGCCATTTCCAAGATTCTATAAACATACCACCTCATTAGAGGCTTGTGTAGCAGCCATATACTCTCTGCTTTAGAGGTGGAAAACACAATCATAGGTTGCATCTTACTCATCTAGCTCACTGCACCTCCAAGAAAAGTAAATACATAGCCACAAGTGGACCTTTGACTATCCAAGTCACCTACCCAATTTGCATTAAAAAAAACCTATATGTCCAATAATTTGACCACACCATTAGTACCATGATAAACCAAATAGTAATCAAAAGTACCTCAAAAATATCTAAACACCCTCTTAATCAAATTTTAATGCTCTCTACTAGGGTTAGATATAAACTTGCTTAGAAATCCCACTGCGTTGGCTATATTTGGTCTAGTGTAAACCATTGCATACATCAAACTACCAATGAAACTAGCATAAGGAATTTGATATATTCACGTATTTTTATCTTTCCTTCTATTCTATAAAATATTTTTAGTTCATTCATGAAAAGTGATAGGAGCAACAACAAATATTAGGAAAGATGACAAAGGTTAGAACAAATAATAGGTAAAATAATGGCATATTTTCCCCCCATCATCCCCCCCTAGCTGAAGACTTTGCATGTCCTCATGCAAAAAGGGTATAGAATACAAACCAAACGGAGAAGGGGCAAGTTTTTGCAAAGTGCTAGTGACCTCTATGACACACAACTGATAGAGTTTCCGCAACTATTTTTCATGTTCCTGAATTGTTACCACATATGTGTTAGTAACATTTGCCTACTTGAGTGTTGCCTTGAGCTAATTGAGCTCTGTTGCTTGTGAGGCATTGAGTGACTCTGCATCTTGAACCTATTTTTGGAGGGCTTCATTTTTTGCAATCAAATTAGTCACCATATTCTGCATGCTATGGATCTCATTATTGGTTAGCAAGGGATGCTTGTCCTCAAATTCTTCTTCTACCTCAAATTCCTATTCTCCTTGCTCATGGTGGGGAATTTCAACATTTTCCTGCTTTTCATCATCTAACTCATTCACCTCCTTCTCTCTTCTTTCTCCTAATTCTAGTTCTACTTTCTAATGTCTAGTTGAGGGTGTCTCCATTTGTTCTTGCTCATTACCCATTGGCACATTCAACTTCTACTTTTCCAATTGGAGAGATAATTCAATGGTCTTTTGTTTTGTCAAATTAACAACACCTTCATTCATTAACTGATTTGGAGAGTCTGGAATATTGGTGTTGTCACGAATCTCCTCCTCCTATGACAAGAATTCCTCATTCATAGCCTGTGCATTCTCATCAAAAGGTCCCATTATCTTTCCTTCTGTAGCTACTACGAAAACTGAAGAGCAGGATGGAAGAAGTTGGTTTTCTTGTTCACCCCCAACTTCATTTTCATTCCAAGTTTCACTTTCATTAGTAGTTATGGGTGCCTCTTTGGTCTTCCTTCTATTGCTCCTTTGTAGCTCCCTAGAGACATTTATTGCCCTCTTGGTTCTATGTTACACAACACCTACGATTGTGAGATCATCCATAACTTTTGACTATTTAGAACCTAGAACCTCATTGGCTACATTTGCTAAATTTTCCAAATTTTTGGTTGTAGAAGGAGGTGACCCCTCTTTAATTGATGATTTTTCTTGAGAGGGTGATTTCTCTTTGTCACTGGGAGGAGTTGAAGCTTGTTTCTCTGAAGAGCCAGGGGAGACTAAGTGTGTTTTGCTAGGCCTTTTCCTCTTACTTCTAGGTGTGCTAATTATAATAGATTTACTTGGGCTAACATGAGAGCTCTTGACTAGTTTTCTATCTGAGGTTAGGGTTCACTTTGTACCCCTTTTAGAAACCCTCTTCTTTGAAAATTTAGGGGAATCACCAGAAAGTTCTTTTATCCTCAAATCTTCACTTTGCTCCTTTGAAGGGCTTTCATTATTACTTCCTTTAACCAATTTTGTGTCTACAGACTCATCATTTTCAGAAGAACTCGGTGGGTTGACAGGAGGCTCCTCCTCTATGAGTTATCTGGGGTGTCTTCACTAAGCAATGAATCCTAGTCACGTGGAGGAGAGAGTTTTTTCAATTCTCTTACAATTAATAATTTAATAAGGCCATGGTGGGATAATGAGTTTTCATGCCCCTTTGGACTACTTTTTGCATTTGGTTTACAGAAGAGTAAAGAAAATATGGTAGGTTCACAAGCATTCCCCATCTCAAATGGTTCATAAGTTAAAATTGCTTGGCATAAACATATACATACTTCCCTTTGCAAGTGATATACTGGATAACAAATTTTTCCACACTATCACAAGGCTTTGAAAGTGAGATTAACTTTATGCCTTGACTAGGAATGATTTCAATAGACTCCCCTCATGCCAGGAACTTCTTGCGCAGGGGCTCGAGGTCCATGGCACATTTGGAGTTATTGGGAAAGTACTTCGCTCCTAAGAGTGGAAACCCAAAGACATCAACTATGGCCTCTACTAAGAAAGGGATTGTTAAGCCACAAAATTTTTCCTCCTTTTTGTGGCAGGTCATTGCGAACTCCCGTACAATCTTTTCATCATACCCTCTTAACCTTTAAAAAATATGTATCCCATCCTGCTTGTTTGAAGATTTTGTAAGCCTTCATATCCTCTGGTGCCCTTCCATGGTGGAGGGCTCAAAACGGTGGCAACATTGGTCTCCTACCATGGTGTTACCAAGACGCTATATAGGTAGAAATTGCTAGCTAATGCAGAAACTTTTACTGTTTCAGGGTGGTAGACAGATATCTAGTATAAATTTAGCGGTGAAAATATTTGGTGGATGGTTACTTTTAGTGGGTGATTTAGCAAAAATCAAAACAAGTAGTTTACACACTTGATCATTATGGTGACTTGAGTTTAAGCAGGTAATGATGAGCATTCAAGGATAATAATCCGTTATGGCAAATTGGAAAAGATGCAATACAAATGTGACATGATGGGATATGGTGTACGATAGGAGATTTCCCCCCAGCTAAGCTCATGACCTGTCCACAGGGCTTGTCACCAATCAATGCACAAACAAAAAATATTAAATAAAATAACAAAGAGAAAGAAAAAAATGTGAATTACCAATATTGATGGTCATCAGAGGTGACGTGTAGTGACATGGAAACAGGCGTGGCCATGCAAAAGAGAGAGAGGTAGAATAAAATGATGTTGGTAGTATGGAGTAAGGACACTACTATTTTGTTGATGAGGTGATGACGACATCAATACAAGTAAGCATATTACCAGTTGGTGAAAGAAGATGACCAGTGGGAGACATCCAAGTGGCGATCAACTGTGTGTGAATAGAGACCATCGGGGCCACCAAAGAGATGTAAATGGACCATGGGACCAACTGTAGAGAATGGAACACCGCCCAATAGATACAAATAGAAAAAGGCTTTTGGAAAAGAAAAAAATGAAACCCCGGTCGAAAGATATTCGTAGCAGTTCCTGTCACAAAAGTGACAGGAAGGCAAAGTAGTCATGTTGATGGTTGTTGGTTGTAAGCCACAAAAAACCATAATGGCATGAATGATGGAAACATGAATGAAAAGGAATGGACACAAGGATGGGAGTGATGTGGAAACCAACCAGGAACGAAGAATGATATGTATGGTGAGAGGTCTGAAAACCATGGGCCAAGAAAAAAAAAACTAGTAGAGGCACCTAAGCAGAGGTTCCTGACAAGAAAAGGATATGAAAGGTGGTTCATGTGAAGGGCAGAAGACAAAGTATATAATTGGGAAACATTAAAGTATAGGCCATGGTTATGAATAGGAGGTAGAAAAGAGACCCTGAATGAATGGAGTGAGGGACCCAAGCACCTGTAGCTCAAAGTAAAATGGTTCCTAGAAAGAAAGTGACGGGAAGGTGGGGTTCCAACTTGTGATAAGATGATTTATTTTTTATTTATTTTTATTTTTTTAAGTCACAACAATAGACTACCAGTTACCTGGTTTTCAATCTACCACAACTTAGTGGCACTCAAAAATTGATTTTCACCACTAAGGTTATTCAACGGTTAATGTTTTCCAAAGACCAATTTGTGAACATTAACTGGCCAACAATGCCCAAAAGGGTTTTCATTGTTGGATATTTTACTGCTTCTCTTATTTATTTAATTATTTATTTATTTTGTATTATATATATATATATCGGTAAGACAAATCAATTTCTGAGGAGGAAAAAAGGAACAACAGTAAGTTCCTTTGCCACATCACAAAAGAAGGTCTCCTTTGAAAGAGGTCATTTGTAGAGTTTTAGATAGTGCCCATTAATAAGAAGAGTCATGCATTTAGAATCCACAGTACACAGTCGAACAACACCATTATCATACACAGTTTGAATTTCATAGGGACCAAGCCAACAAGTGTGGAACTTACCCTTAAAATCCTAAAATCGTGAGTTAGAGTAATGCCCAGTCTCCTAGTTGGAATGTCTGTGATTGGATGAAGTGATCATGCCACTACGCTCTTTACTTTTGTACCATCTCTATATGGAAAAGAGCCTCTTGACGCATTTCATCAAGTGAATGGAGTTGAGAATGTCTTTCCTTTTGTGTTGCACTGAGGTTCATCCCAAGCTCAAGGGAAATGCGTAGAATCTTCACTTCAAATTCAATTGGCAAGACAACCCTCTTTCCATAAATAAGCTCATATGGTGTCATCCCTATGGCTATCTTCCAAGTTGTGCAATAGGCCCAAATTGCTTCAAGAAGTCTTTTTGCCTAGTCTTTCTTGCGCAATGCTATTGTCTTCATAAGAATATTCTCCAATTCTTAGTTAGTTACTTCCACTTGTCCATTGGTTTGCGGATGGTATGGGGAAGAATTTCAATGCTTAATTTCATATTGTCGTATCAATGCTAAAATTAGGTCAGAGGTGAATTGTGCTCCTTGGTCCATGATAATTTCATGAGGCACACCATACCTATTAAAAATATCATAATACAAGAAGTTAGCAACCTTAGTATCCCTAGCATGCGTTAAGGCTACTACCTCTACCCATTTAGTGACATAATCTATACAAACCAAGATATATTCTTTATTCTGAGAGGGAGGATGAATGGGTGCTACAAAATCTATCCCCCACTTTTCAAATGGTTATATAGATAACTGAGGATGTAAAGGAATTTCATCAAAGCGGGCAAGCCACCCCATATGTTGGCATTTGTCACAATGTTGAACATAACACTTACTATCCTTGTGAAGTGTGGGCTAATAATAACCAGTGGTGAGAATCTTCTAGGTGGTCCTATGGGCAGCAAAATGTCCTCCACAATGCTCTGTATAGCATGCACGCAGAATGTCAAAGACATCTTATTCAAGCACACACCAATGCATGATATTATCAAGGCCTCAATGGAAGAGCATCCCATTAATCCATGTGTAATCACCACTGAGTCCCACCAACTTTCAATGTTCCCTTGGAGAGAAATGAGGTGGGAACCTGCAAGTAACCAGATAATTTTCCATGTTAGCGTACCACGTGCTTTTTTGCTGATATAGAAAAAAGGTGTTCATCTAGAAAGGTGTCATCCACTAGAGTTGGTTCATCTTCACGTTGTAGTCTGGAAAGAAAATCGACCACCACATTCTCTCACCTAGGTTTATCAAGGATAGTAATATCAAACTCCTGCAAAAGAAGTAACCATCGAATCACTCATCTAGTAACAATAGGTTTGTTAGTGAAAAATATAATAGCTGAATGATTCGTATGTACAAAAAATTTATATCTAGTGATATAGTGGTGAAATTTATTTATTGCATAAACAATAGCCAAGAACTCTTTTTCAGTAATAGTATAATTTACCTCTGCACCAATAAAATTCTCACCGATGTAGTAAATAGCATAGAATAGGGTGTCCTCCTTTTGTTTGAGGATGAATCCCATAGAAGTATCTAATGCATCAGTATGTATATGAAACGAAAGTTCCCAATTTGGTCCTCGTAGCACAAGTGTTGTGATGAGATTACATTTGATTTCTTCAAAAGCTTGCTAACATTTTGTTTTCCATGAAAAATCTGCATCCTCTCCTAACAACAAAAACAAGGATGAGGCAATCTTGTTGAAGTTTTGAATAAACCTACGATAATAACTGGCATGTCCTAGGAAACTATGTACATCCTTTGCACAAGTAGGTACATGAAATTCTTGAATAATCTTGATCTTTTTCAGATCTACCTCAATTCCTTTTTTAGAAATATAATGACCCAACACAATACCTTTAGTCATTAGGATGTGATACTTTTCATGACTTAAGGAAAGATTAGTATCTATACATCCCTTAAGTACCATTTCAATATTTTCCTTAGCTTCCTCATATGTGTTACCATAAATAGTAAAGTCATCCATATACACTTCTATGCAGTCATGGATTAAATTTGCAAAAATGCTTAAAACAACTCATTGGAAAGTAGTGATTGCATTACACAGTCTGAAAGGTAAAACATTGTAGGAAAATGTTCCCCAGGGGTAGGTAAAAGTAGTTTTGTCTTGGTCTTATGGGGCAATACAGATCTAGTTATACCCGCTAAACCCATCAAGAAAGGAGAACTTCTTCCCTGCTAAGGTGTCTAGGACTTGGTCACTGAAACCTGAAGTGGGAAATGGTCTTTCTTAGTGGCCTTATTAAGGGCCCTATAATCAACACATATTTTCCATTTTCCATTATTTTTAGGTACTGCCACAAGTGGGGACACCTATTGGCTATTTGATATGGGGTAAATAAATCCTACATTGAGCAACTTTTGAAGTTCTTCCTTAACTATTTCTCATAAGGCTAGGTTCAACCTTCTCTAGGGTTTTCACACAAGTCTACTCCCTTCCTCTATATAGATGTGGTGTGTACAAGTAGTCAGGTGAATACCTCTCATATCTTGATAATCCCAAGCAAAGGCTTCTTTATGGGCTAACAACATCTCAATGAGTTCTTTCAACAAGCAATCATCTAATTTAGGATTGATGTTAAGTGTTTTACCAAGTAATACTTCAGTAGCTTGGGATTGTACAGGGGTATCTATGGCAAGTAGTTGTGAATTAGATGAAGATGGATTAGTATCCCTAGACATAAAAAGTGGACGGTATATACAATCATGTGGTAATAATTGGTGCAAAGTGATAAAGTGTTGAATAGACTGTGAACTACCCACTAATGGAAAATTTCCAAATGGGCAGTTATCACCCATGTCCATAGGAAAAATCATTGGCTCAAGATCACTATCAATTAAATCATGATTTTGCAATAAATGATTAATAATAGTGTCTTCTGAAACATCTTCAAATCCCCTACTTTGATCTATTGTTAAAATAGGTAGAGGCTCTTCTACGTCACTATTGATCCACAAAGGATCCTCTGTTTCCAATAATGGTTGCACTGGAGGGTACAATGTCAACTGCTTTGTTTGCTCCCCATTCAAGATCACCATATTTCCAGACCTACAATTAATGAATGCATTAGCAACAACTAACCAAGATCTTCCTAAAATCAAGGGATATCCCCCCAACTTAATCTTTGGTTGCAAAATCATAAAATATGTTGGATACTCCCAAGACTCAATAGAAATAATGATGTCTTCAATCATACCTTTTGGTTTTATGAGGGAACGATCAACCATTTATAAGACTGTTGGAGTAGGTCTTAGTCCTTGAAGGGCCAACCTCTCCTTAGTCTCGTTAGTCATTACATTTATAGCTGGTCCTAGGTCCACAAGTGTATTCGGAATGGTTGTCACCAATACGTACCTTAATCATTGGACTATCGGGATCTGCATACTTAGGGACTAGAATCTTTCCCAACATCAAGTCTACAAGTTTTCCAATGACTTGGACTATCTTGGGGTTCTACTTCTTTTGTTTCTTCCTCCCACAAAGTTTTTTAACCTCCTTAGTGTACATAGGAATATCTCAAATAGCCTCCAACAAAGGAATTTTAATGTTAACATTGTGTAACTCATTCATAAAATCAAAATTAGATTGAAATGTTTCATGTTGCTTTGGTGGATCCTACAACCTATCTGGAAATGGAGGCTTTGGTTACTCTTCTTCGGGCTCAATTGGATGGTCTTCAACTTCAGTAATGGTCAGTCCTTGAAGGTTCTTTCTTGACCTTAGGTTTACATTGTCAATCTCTAGTGCATTGATAGAATAAGTTGGGAATCCTACCACTTCATTATTATAAACTGGTTGAGTCACCTTAGTGTTTGGATTGGGTGTTGGTTGTGTGGGAATTTGTGTAGCTTTTGGTGGTTGGGTCAAACTAGAAGGTTGATTAGATATCGGGACAGGTGGTAAGAGTTGTTGGGATTGTTGATATGGGTTTGTTGTTGGAGGTGGTGGATATGACAAAAATGACTAATATTGTGGATAGGGTGGTGGTGGTGCTTGCCTTGATTGCCATGATTGTGGAGAAGATGGGTATTGTTGTGACCAGTGAGGGTAGTATGGAGGGTGTTTCCCATTTCCATACCATTTGGACTGGTTTGTGAAGGAATTTTGTTGAAAAGGATTTTGGGATGAAACTTGCTAATCTGGTGGGGGCATTACTCTTGGTTGCCACTGTCTTCTTTGGGCCATGAAGTAAGAGGTTTTAGAGTAGTGTCACTATTGGCTTCCTCTAAAGAAGATATCTTTTTTCTATTATATGGACACTCCTCACCACTATGCTTCTTTCGACAAAAAGGGCAAAAGATAGCTAAGGATTTTTCAACCTCCTCCTATTTTCTTCGTGTACATAAAGTGTCTATTTGTTTACCCATATGACTTAACAAATCAGTCTTAAGGTCTTCAAGTAAATTACCTATCTCACACTTGGTGATACCTGTTGAAGCTCCCACAAAATATAGCTTGTCTGGATAGTTCCTCCCCAAACACTAAGACCCAGAATAGTTCCTGCAAATATCACAGATATCATCAAGTTCCATTTTAGAAATATTCCCTTTACCTATTAAATTTAATGCTTCCATGACATCATCTCTTATGCCTCTAAGAAACAACATTTTAATGGTATCATCATTTAGCCCTTGTTGATGAGAATGTTGAAGACTAAACATGAAGTGTTCAAGATAGTCTTCCACATACTCGTCTCTCTTCTGTGTCATACAGAAGAGTTCATTCCAGACTTCCTTGGTTTTATAGTATTCTTGGTACTTGTTCAAGATAAAATCCTCATGACATTCCATGTCCTAATGTTCCTGAGGCTCATAAACCAACATAGGGCTACATCTTTCAATGTGGTTGGGAATAGTTTGAGCTTCTGCATGTCTCTCTAATAATCATAGTTATTGCACAACACATCAAATTTAAACAAAAACATGTCAAGATCCTCAATAGAAAGGCCACGAAAATAGGTAAATTTGAATGAGGAATATTCTTCATAGGAATATCTCACTCAGGATATGTGATAGTAAACTCAAAAGTAACCGGATTATTATTGGCTAGCACCCTATTATCCTTGTTGTTGTTATTATTTTTGGGATCCATGACATCTCATTCCAAAGGGTTAAAGTAGGTTCTAAATGGATCTTGGTATTCTTATGAGAATGAACCAAATTCCAGCCCGTAAGTTTCCTAAAAGAACTTTCCAACCTTTTTTTGCAATGTTTTAGAAGAACTTGGATGGGTACTTGCAGGTGTCTCAATGGTAGTAGACTCTATAACACAATTCTCAAGATGAGGTTGGGGTAACTCTAAGGGTTGTAATTTAGTTTTCAATTTCCCTTGTTGTGAGCTGCCTCCCTCAACTAATGATTTTGAATTATTTTTTTATTTTTCTGATTGTTTAATACTCCCTTTGTCCTTTTTAACAAGTCTCCCTTTACTATCCCTACTACGATTCATGCACCTAAATGACTTATGACAAAGAAAACTAAGGGTAGTTACCCAAACGAGGTCGATTGTCATGTGGAATTTCTTAGCACAATGCTTGTAGCTTAGTTTACTAGAAATACAAGCCTTTATCATCGTTCCCTAGAAAAGGCACCAAAATGATTGACAAAACTATGGTTTCAAATTGTTCTTGTAATGGATTTGAATTAATTCTTAGAAATGGCATCCTCAACTCATCCTAAAGTGTCAATCTGGGAATGTAGTCTTTTGAACTGTGTTGTGGTAGTATGCTGAAGGGCTGCAATCAATAAACTAAGGGTTGATGGATGCAAACTAATGTAATCTATATTTGAACAGAATTCTTATTTGCATGTGATAGGAACCCATGAAGAGATGATTCTGTAGTAGAAAAGAGATTACTGGCACAAAGCAAAGCATAATAAAAAAATCTCTATACAACATAACGAAAATTTTTCTTGAAATAAAATAAACAGAATCAAAGTTATGCTTTTGAATGTAGATATGCTTTTAACATTAATTAACTATTCAACTCCTCAACTCACAGTGATCTTACTAATCGGCTTCTAGCTATTCTTAACAATACTGATAATATTTGATAGGTAGATTATACACACTGATAAGTGTTGAACAAACCAATAAAGACTAAACACATTCATAAAGATTAACTATGTTGATAAGAATATGATACTTAACACAATAATCAATATGAAACCAATCAAATAATTATGAAATCACACATACATTACCACACTCAGATATCTAATGAAATATCACCAACAACTAAGGAAATGGGCCCTACCTTCACTGGCTATTGAGTGATGAAGCTTACAAACACATAATTATTCCACACTATCATTCATTTGAATTAAAACAACAGATTATGAATGCAATTTTAATGCTAATATATGATTTCTATTATGTATATCTATATGATTCTTTGACATACACATGTGTGTGTGTGTGTATATATATATATCGCAGTTGTCTATACCAATAATAGTCTTGCAAATGAAGGCATATAAACATTTTAGTTGTTTGTGGCTTACATCCAACAACCATCGAAAGATAATCAAAAATATCTTAAAGTCTTTTGATAGTATCTTAAAACAACATAACAACTCAAAACAGATTTGTTAATCTCAACACAGATATGGCTAAAGTGACAAAATGACTCTAGTTGGCCTAGTCTTCCATCCACTGATGCCTTCATGCATGTGTGTCACTTGTTCAAGAATTCCATGTTATCAAAATCATGAAAATGATTAATAAACAACCAATGGATTTGATATATTCACGTATTTTTATCTTTCCTTATATTTTATAAAATATTTTTAGTTCATTCATGAAAAGTGACAGGAGCAGCATGAAATACTAGGAAAGATGACAAAGGTTAGAGCAAATAATAGGTAAAATAATGGCATATTTTGCCCCCATCACCAACATCAAGCATGAGTGTGTCCTCAAATCCCCTCTTGTTGAACACTCCTCATCAACCGAACACCGCATTTATCTAGAAAACTTCCAAGTCTTATGTAAAGAAGATATTTTTTTCAAGAGGAAACTCAATGAAGCCATAGAAATTAGCAATCACCCCACCAAACTCCATCGTGATGAAGGTTGGTCTCTCAATCTGTCATGGAATCCTCTATTATCCAATATTAGAAACCAAAATGCCCTTCCCTCTTGATTCTTCTCTTCTCCCTACAGCTTTCCCTTGATCCCTTTTGTGTTGTCCTTTGTCTCATTTCCTTTGTTACCCATGTCCTCCTACCATTTCTCTAGGATTTTTATTGTCTCTTTTGTTCATGCTAGTGCATCTTTGTCCTCTTCCCTTTTTGCCTCTCTCATATCGTTTCTTGGTTTTCTCTTCTTAGGTTGATAGGTTGGTCTACCCTCTCTTTGGTTTTGCTTTGGATCTCTTTTATTCCTTCTTAATTCATTTGCTATTTTTTTGTCCTATCTCTCTAATCTATTATTTGTTTGTTCCTCTTTTTTACCTCCTTTATTTTGTTATTTTTAATTTCTTTTTGTGTTATTAGTTGCCTTAGGTCTCTCTTGCTCCTTTTTTTTACCTTTAGAACTTTTTAATCCTTTTGGTTATTCATTTTTTCTTTTACTTTTTATTAGTCTTACGTTGTTTATTTATTTCTTTGTTTGATTAATCTTATCTTTTAAGGTTCTTTGATTTTTATTGTTGCTTTTTTAATTAGTTTAATCTTTTATCTCTTTCTTTTAGACTTTCATTAATTATCTTCTCTTATTAGATTTTTTAATTTTTAATTTTTATTGTTGCATTCTTTTTAACAAGTTTGTTCTAATAATTCATAGGTTTTTGGTTTAATTCTTATAAGGAATTAATAAGATGATAAGATTAATCTTATTGATTCTTTGTAAGAATTTTTAATTTTTTCCTTTTTAATTAATTTCTTGGTTTAAGTAATAACAATTAGTTTCATTTTTTCTTTATCTTAATTAATAAGATTAACTTTTAATATTAATCTATAAGAACTAGTATAACATTAATCATTCAACATTAAGATATAAATGAATCTCAAATTTGTTAACATTAATCTTAATCATTAATCAATCTTATTTCTTAAAATGAGGCTTTAATCTTTTTTCAAAATTCTTTAACTTTTCTTACATCTTTAATCTCTTTGTCTTAACTTTAATCTAAGATCTCTTAATCTATCATCCTTAATCTTATACCATTAGTGATTAATCTTATTAAAAAAGAGGTATAACATTAATTCCTTTTAGATCTAATTCCTCATTTCTTTAATTCCTCAACATTAATCTTTCTAATCCTTTTTCATTAATTCTTTAACATTAATCTTTTATAATTATTAATCTTATAACTTTAATCTTTTAGAATTATTAATCTTTTAACTTTAATCTTTTATAATTATTAATCTTTTAACATCAATCTTATAATGTTGTATCTTCATCATTCTTTTGACATTAATGATTAATCTCATTAAAAAGAATTATAAGATTAACTCTTATTAATATAATCTTATTAAATGATTCTCTTTTTTGGTATTTTCATCTTGACCTTTCAATTGTCTCCAATTGTTTATTTTTCTTATTTTCGATTTAATTTGTCTCTTTGAACTTTTTTCTTCTTTTTTTCTCACTTTCTTTTCTTCTCTTGTTAGGTTCTCTTTTCTCTGTCTTATTCATCCTTTGTGCTTGAATCACGCACCTCCTTCCTCCTCTCCTCCATCTCTCTCTTTTTAGTTGATCTTAGTCTACAACAATTCATCTTCTCCTTCAACTCTCTTTCACCATGATGATGGATCACGTGGTGTGATTCAAAACGTTGATGACAAAAAATAGCTACATAATTGAAACCAGAAATCTTATTCAAATAAATAGAGAGATCAATGTTTGTCAGTTTCACAAGAGAATAAACTATCTACAATGTCTAATGAATATTGGAAAAATTTAGACAAAAAAGGCACAAGGAACCATATAGTTGTCTCTCATAAATTTTATCCTTTTGAATGTCTCCCTAGAAGACTCCACATACAATTTGTGGAAGAGGATAGGTGATATTTATCAAACTAAAAGTTTGTCTAACAAGTTGTATCTTAAAAGATGGTTATATTCATTAAACATGAAATATGGTGATTCTAATGTAGACCATTTAAATGATTTTAATTTGATTATAAGTCAACTTGCATCAATGTATGTTAAATTAAAAGATGAAGATAAATGTATCTTATTTCTTTGTTCTTTGCCCAAAACTTGGGATAATCTAATTGTTACCATAAGTAGTGGTAATGCATAGCCAAATATGGAAAACACAATTTTCATACTTCTTTCAAAGTATATGAGAAGAACTTATATGAATGTTGGTTCCCAAGATTCCTTGCACATGTGTGAAGAAGGTACAAAGAGAACGGGCCTAAAGGGGAGAAAAAGACAGATAAGTCTAAAGGATATTATAAGACCCTTGGAAAGAGTAAAGTGTTGGAATTATGGAAAAACAGGGCATATAAAGGAGTGTAAGAACAAGAAAAATAATGTTAACTTCTTCATGAAAAATTCCTTTGATGATTATTTTGATGCTTTACTTATTTTAGCTAACTTTTTTACTAATGATGTTTGGCTTATTGATTTAGGTTATTCCTACCATATGAATCCTCATAAGGAGTGGTTTAATACTTTTAAATAATATTATGGGGGAGATGTTTTCCTTGGTGATAACAACACAAAGAATATTGTTGGTAAGGGAAAGGTGAAGTTTTTATTATAGGTAAAACAGGTTTTGAAGGGACCTCAAAACCCTTCACAAAATAAAACGTTGCTTCAACAAATAATAAAAAATAGAGAAAGAAGCCAAAAAGAATCCAAAAACTAGCAAAACATCAGCTAGAAAGAGATAAAGAAAACAACATGGGACTAGAGATTCTTTAGGATGTTCGCCACTTCCAGGTCACTATCAATGTTTTTTTGATGAACATTCATCACTTCCACAACCTCTTTAGCCGAAACACCAACATTAACATTCAATTTGGTTTTATTACGAGTTCTAGCTGAAGGACCCATCTCACTCACCACTTTTTGTTGTACTCGAACACCAACCATAACATTTTTCATACCATAATTATCCCCTAACCACTTACTGGCTTTCTTGTTTAGCAAACACAAACCCTCGGCTTCATTACACAACACGCTTGCTTTCCTCAAGAAACTTCTCCAACTTTTGATTGACATGCTCAAAATTTTCTTCAAGGACAACAATTTTATCCTCATAGGAATTTTTCCTTTTAATCATCTCATCAAAAATCATTTTAAGAGTATCGAAAAGTTGATTAGCCTCAAGCTAGACCTTGCTAACTTGAGCCTAAACATTAGGGCCCCTAGATGAAGAAGGCTTATCAACATTGTTATTCATAGTTCTAACCTTGACATTAGTAAAGTTCATCTCATTGAATACCCATTTAAAAAGCTTGAACAGGGTTAAGGAACCCTCTTTCGCCATGTCAAGAAAATCAAGCATATCTTCCCTCCTAATGTTGAAACCATCTATGTCAACTGCATTATCCTCCTAGGAGCCACTATTGTTAGTTTCATTCTCCAAGGTTGCCTTCCCTTTCTGACTAGAAACAACATCGCCTTTAGACAAGTCTTGCTCCATCATCTAATCCTCGACACCCTACAAGTTACCATCATGCTGTTGAGCCTCTTTCCTCTTAGGATTCTTAGGAAAATTCCTCATCTTTGACCCCTCTTTTTTCAACAATTTAGAACTAGGGGAAACCCCCAACTAGACCCTGTAACCAGTATCCTCCTTGCTCGTATTACCTAGAACAACACCCTTCTACTTCTTACCTCTCGTTCCCTTCATATACTTAGACTTCTGAATGTAACAAGAGTGGTCCACCTCCTCCTCACCACTCGTATCATACTCATCAGCCCTAGAGGTATTAGGAGGGTTTCTCTTTTTTCTTCTCTCTCCCTTAGAAATAGCCAAAGATATTTATTCAACATCCACAGATGCTTCCAACCAAGGGGCATAATTTTTATCATCAGACTCATCCTCCAACCTCATAACATACTCAAAATCTTTCTTCTTCTTCCAAACATTAGAAATTTTTGGTTGATCAAGGATAATAAAGGACTTAACATACTTAGAGATCAACAAAATTAAACCTTCATGAAGAACTAGGTTCTTGGGGTTACATTTGTGATCTCTTATACCATGTTCCAAAGAAACTAGTAAATAAAAAGGAAAAGACACCTTCTTTTTGTGCCTAAAATGATTAAGCAAAACAAAGTGATACCCTGAGAGAACAAAGAAGCGACCATCGAGGGTGAAATACCTCATAATTTCCTACGCAACATCTCCCCAGCTAGCCTTAATTGAGGAGTGATAATAACCTCCACATTTAGCTTGCTCAAACTTCCGCCTCTTGTCATCTTTGAAGAAGATATCTAGGGTTGCACTGGATTCATTTTTGTCTCCGTAGAATTTCTACCATCAGTTGACAAGCTAGTGATTTCTACTATGAGATCCTCCATAATGTTGAAATCCTTTCCCTCAATTTGCAACACCTGATTCTTCCATCCTTCAAGAAACTCCTTTGACATCTTCAAATCATGGCCATGCAACTTCTCCATGCAGGGAGTCACTCCCCCAACCTCTAGAAATCTCCAAACCTTCTCATTGCATTTCACAGTGTCACAGGGGATAGTCTACATTCAATTTCAATCACCCCCCATTGTTTCAATAGGTAAGCACCCCAACAAAAATAAAAACTTGTAGAGGAGATGAAGAAACGTCGAGTACTTGCAAAGAATACAAGGAAACCTCAATAAAACTTTATCTTTCCAATTACCCACAATCCATGTGGAAAAGACCAGATGGTAGACATGAATTAAGAACAATGAATTCCTAGTCATTTGAGCCTCAAACCCATCATAAAAATACATGGCCTTACCTCTAAAGGAATTACACCTTGAAAGGAAAGGCCACATCAAGAACATGTGAAAAAACCCCCATCACTATAGGAATCCCCCTCTCAACTCCTTTGTGAATCATGATGAATTATTGAATGTGCTTCAAGGGGAAGGGGATTGTGTTCTCCCCATTCCATGTAATCATTCACCCCATAGTTAGCCAAAAAAATTCAACTAAAGTATTTCCCTCTCTATAAACATGGGAGATGAAACAATGGTATAATGAATCCAATATGTCTAAGGCATCAATGATTAGGAATTCCACCATCCAAGAGGGAGAAGAAATCTTCCTAAGGTTGTTGATAATATTGAGGGAATCACCCTCAACCTAGACCTTATCATGACCTCTAGACTGGGCCAACTTCAAACCATGATAGGTTTTTGAAGGGGAAAGGTAAAGTTATGTTTCGATAATGGGAGGATTAAATCTCTTGATGATGTTTTGCATATTCTAGAACTTTAGAGAAATTTACATTCAGTATCCAATTTGAATGATTTTGGAATGCAAATGACCTTTGACAAGTCAAGTTGCAAGTTGGTAAGAGGGATTTTGGTGATAGCTAAAGGATCTCAAATAGGAAGTTTGTTTAGGCTAAATACCTCACCTTTATGTAACTCTTAAAATGTAACTATCACTAAAAATGCATGTATGTTGTGGCATCATAGATTGGGTCACATTGGTGAAAAAGGTCTTGAGACCATTCTTAATAAAAATTTGGTTGACAATATTTTTTATTATTCTGTTGGCAAAAATGATTTCTATGAGCATTGTTGTTTGGTAAACAAAATAGATCTTCATTTCTTATTGGAACTAATAAGGAAAGATATATTATAGATCATTCATTTGGATGCATGTAGACCGCTAAATGTTGAATCTTTGGGTAAATTTTGGTATTATGTCTCCTTTATTGATGATGTCTCAAGATACATATGGATTTATTTTATGTGTTCTAAATATGAAGTTTTCACTAAGTGTAAAGGAATTTAAGGCCTTGGTTCAGAAGCATTTAGATTATAAAATAAAATTATTGAGATCTAACAATGGGGGTGAATATTATTCTAGGTAATTTGATGAGTTTTGTAATCATGCAGGTATTGTTTGGCAGAAGACTACTCCTTCTACTCCCCAACAAAAATGGGGTAGCAAAAAGAATGAACCAAACCTTGATGGAAAGAGCTAGGAGCATGTTGAGTGGTGCTAATCTTGATAGATACTTTTGGGTAGAAGTGGTTGGTATTGCTTGTTATTTGATTAATAGATTTTCTTGTTCATCTCTTGTTGATAAAATTCATATAAAGTGTGGATAGGTAGAAAGCCTTTTGTTTCACACTTAAGGGTCATTAGTTGTGAGGATTTTTTTCATGTGCCTCAAGAGAAGTGACATAAAATAGATCCAAAAGCTCAAAAATGTATCTTTGTTGGTTACAATGAGAATGCAAAAGGCTATAAGCTTTGGAATCCTCCAACCTATAAAATAATATTTTCTAGAGATGTGATTTTTAGGGAGTTTAGAGCTTACTTAGGAGAAGAAAAAACACAGGAGAAAGATAAGACAAAGATAATTCATTTTGAGATAGTTTAAGTAAGACAATGCACATGTTGAAGAACAATCAGATAGATTTGAGGATGAGCACATAGAAGAAGAATAGGGGGAGCCCATTAATCCTACTTTAAGGAGCTATAGAAGACAATAAAATCCAATTGACAGGTATATTCCATTAGATTACTATTGTGTAATTTCTTTGTTGAGTATTGATGATGAACCTTGATCTTATAGGTAGGCTCTCTCTTCAAAGGAAAGTGAGTCTTGGTTGCAAGCCATGTAGGAGGAGATAATAGCTTTGGATAGTTGTGGCACCTAGGATCTTGTTGGTTTTCCCAAAGGAAGGAAGCCCGTTGGATGCAACTGGGTATTTAAAAATAAATTTGGATCAAATGGTCAATTAGAGAAGTTCAAGGCCAAATTTGGTGGCTAAGGGCTACTCCCAGAGAGAGGGGGTTGATTTTGGTGAAATTTTCTCTTGTTGCTAAATTGAATTCTATTAGATTCCTATTGTCTATTATTGTTGCTTATGATTTTGAGATAGTGAAAATAGATGTTAAAACTTCTTTCTTGCATGGGCATATATTAGAGGAAATTTATACATGATAGCTTGACAATTTTGTTGTGAAAGGAAAAGAACAATTGGTTTGCAGATTGAAGAGATGTTTGTATGGTTTGAAACAATCACCCAAGATATGGTACTAGAAGTTTGATGCTTTTTCATTGAATTTGGGTTTTCTTAGGAGTGAGGAGGATTATTGTGTGTACATTAAGATTATTGATGATTAGATTATAATTATTGTCTTGTATTTTAATATGTTGTTTATTGGTAACAACAAGGTGATAATTAGTGAGCTCAAGACACAACTTTCTAGCACATTTGATATAGATGTTGCCTTAGAAAGAAAAGAAAGTGGATCGAAGGAAAAATTCTACAAGGTTGGCAATATCATCATTAGATTTGCACCTAATAATCTTAATTGAGTTAGGAATGGGAACTTTGGTGAAGAGGGAGACAATGTCAAAACTCACCAAGAGGTCATTATTATTTAAGCGAGCATCTTTGATGAAATGGACAAAATGAGACGAATTTTTGATTTGGGATTCAAAATTACCCATGAGAGGAGAGATTAGTTTGGCTAGAAAGGAGGCTAATTTGAAAGTGGGAGAACCTATGGTATCTACAATGGGTTGTAGAGGAATTCCATCTTTATGAATTTTAGGGACACCATAAATGTGAGGAGTCACTTCCTTGAAAGGCATCAAATGCTTCTTAGTGTCATCATAAAAAAAAGAGCAAGCAACCAAGGATTTGAATTTCTAAAAAAACTTAGAGCAAGGGTTGTAAGAAATAATTTAATAGCTTTGAGAGTCGAAGAGAAGATCAAGCATTTTAGAGATGTAGTCTTGCTTGTTCATGATGGCTATTTTTTTCCCTTGTCGGATCTACTAATAACTAAGTCATTTTCTGCAATAAGTCATTAAAAGCAAGAAGCTTCACTTTGGGAACATTACACTTAGGAGGCTTAGCATGTCGAAGGGAAACAACATAGTCTTGCATGACTTCTTCAATGATGTGAGAAGGGAGAGAATGAACAACATTCTCAATTTCAATGAGGAAGTCCAAGTGGGGAATAAAGTGCGGAGAAACCACAAAGCGTAGACCTCTTTTAAGGAAATTAAAGGCAAGGGGATTCAACCAAATGTTGGAGAGGTTGACCACTAATTTGGAATACCAATCATGAATCGATTAGGAAGTTGGATGACTAGATTGGAGAACGGGAAAGGAGCAAGAGGGAGTACGAACCATGGGTGGCTCATACGCTTGATGGAAAAAAAGAAGGGAAGAGGGATTTGATTGTAACCCATCAGGAAGGATGGTGTGGAGGGCATAGTTGGGAGAGAAAATGATTGGAGGAGAAGACTGCTCAGATTGAAGCATGTGGTGGGAAGACAAGGAAAATAGGGGTGAGTGAATAGGAGAAGAAGATGTGGTCAAACATCTAGATACACATTGACATCTCTTCCCATGCTAATGCTATGGATCATCAAATCAAGTGCATCAGAAGGCAGCACAAGAAGTTTTTCACTCTACAAAACAAGCACTCATCCACGCTCCTTTCTCGACCTTGTAATACCCTCATTCCCCTCTCTCATTGTGATTCTCTTTGTGGTAGCCATTCTTTTTTACCTTCTTCCTCACCTTCTTCACTTCCCCTTCCCAACCTTCCTCCATCTTTACCTCTGCTCACCTCCCACCCTTCGTCCTCTTCCAATTACAGAGCCAATACCAACCCTTCCATCTAGGCACTCTCAACTACCACCTCTCTTGGTAGTGTTGTCTCTCCTTCAATGAGGACGTCTACTCTTTCACCCCGACCTCCTTCAACTTTGTCTTCTCCCCACCAACATTCCTCTATTCTATCCTTGTGGGCTAGTTCAAATTTTCATAGCCTTCGATTTCCTCTCTCCCTCATTTCTTCCATTACTTGCTCGACTCCCAAGCATTCACCCACCATTGTTAAGCAAGCAAAGGCCTCCAACTCATATAGTACTCATGGAGTGTGAATGGGAAGAATTCACATTCCAGTGTACACCCCTCTATGGCAGGCTATCAATGGTCACCTCCAAATAGTAATCTCTCTAGCTCTCTAGGTACGTGCATTAACACTGAGGCTTGTTCTTTCAATTCATTTAGCAACATTAATTATTGTGATCTCCTGTCTAATACCAGCCAACTTCGAGCCCCTCGCTTGACAAACCTTCATCCAACCATGT
>VDFB02190875.1:0-18396 GCA_007258455.2 Sequoia sempervirens | reverse complement strand
TCTTCAATAGACCAAGGATGGTGACCATGGGTTAAAATTATTCTTTCAATATATGAAACATAAACAAAAAAAAGAGCAGATTTCAATCATCAAATTTGTTGATGACACTTTTTAGACCAGCCACTTGGGCATCATGCAAATTTTTTTTTAATATTATAAACACCTTTTAATTGATGAAACTACAAGCGACCCCTTGATGTCCATTTTTGATGAAAGCATTGTTGGATGTATTCCATATAAAATTGATGCTGAGTATAGAAACTTTCTTGATAGACCTATCTCTATGGAAGAAATTGGTGGGGCCCTTTTTAATATGGCTAGTGAAAAATCCTAGGCATATATGGTCTTCCTATTGAGTTCTATCGATATTTATAGTCATACATTCAAGAAGATTTCTGCTATGTTTACCTCGAAGGAATTGAAACTAGGACCTTGGGACCAACCATTAACCAATCCCTCATCAAACTCATCCCTAAAGGCAAAGAAAAGAAAACTGTGGTTGGTTGGAGACCGATTACATTGCTAAATACCTCTTATAAAATTACAGCTAAAGCCTTGGCATGTAGAATCAAACCCATCACCCAAATAATTGTGTGACTTGAACAAACAAGGTTCTTAGGATGAATATTTATCCTTGACATTATTGTTCTAGCATGGGAAACAATAGGATGGGCTCAATAAATTCCCCAAGATGCTCTTAAATTGTCAAGTTGGATTTTGACAAAGCTTATGATCACATTCAATGGCACTTCATCCTTAACATGATGTAATGGCTGGAAGTCAGTCCTAAAATCCATGATCACATCAAAATGCTTTTCATGGATGTTAATGCTAGAATAGTTGTTAATGGTTCTCTTTCTCCTCAATTCCCTCTTCAAATATCTATCCAAAAAGTTTGTCCCCTCGCCCCTTTCCTATATTTTCTCACAATTGATTCTCTTGGCTATTTATTCCATCATGTGAAGGCCAACTGGCTCATCTGTGGTATTTATTTTCCTAATAAATCCACTTCCATCAACTCACACTTTCTTGATGAAATCATGCTTTTTTATCCAAAACATTATGGATGAGGTAACTAATGTCTTGGATGTACATTAGACCTATTTTGTACCATTTTCAATTCTAAGTTGGCTATGCGTGCAAGATAAAAAAATGTATGACTAGCTCTACTCTCTACCCATCATGGGTTCCTACTAATTGGAAATAGATAAAACATGAAACAATCATTTTAGTCAAATTTTGACTCAAAGACATGTGGACTTGGTTCTTGAATAAGATCAAGATCAAACTCTTGAATTGGACCAATAAATTCTTATCTATGGCGGGCGTATTCAAGTAGCAAATAAAATACTACTTGCTTAGAGTCATGTTTATATATCAAGTCATGATGGTTTCCTTCCAAAAACTACTACAATCATTTAACTCAACTGATTAAAAAAATTTATGGGCCAAATGGGGGAACCAAAAAAGAGGAATGTATGCTACTTCATGGAAACACTATATTCAACCAAAAGACAAAGGAGGATTGGGAATCATTGATCTGTATACACAAGGAATTTTCCTTATAACTAAATGGATAATTAGAGCCTTTGAGGGAGATGCTCCTTAGAAATAATTGGTGAAATCTCGCATCCAAACTACTTTAGCTGGGCACTCTTGGGACACTATCAATTGGAAATACAAGATCCTCTCAGCTCCATTCTTTAAAACTCATGGATCCAATCCCTTCAATTCTATTTGAAAGGATTGAAAAACCACTTCAAAAAAAATAATATGGTTTGATAAGTCCCTCAATCATGGGCTCAATTTTCCTTACTCCTATTTGGTGGAATCAATTGGTGCAACAAAATGGTTGTTCTTTAGGTACCATTAATAGACTTAAAGGTAAATTCCTTTTTAAAAAAGGTATTCAAGTTTTTCGGGACCTATGGGACCCCTTTACTTTTTGTTGGAAGTCATGGCCTACTCTCAAATCTCAGTTCCACCTCTCAACTTGTGATAAACAACCAATTCTTGAAATCCAATAGCTTGTTTCTCCTGAATTGCATTCTCTGTTATCTCTGAATTGCCATGCTAATTTTATAATGATTTGCAATGGCCTAATTCTCACAACATCCACCTCTTCCCCCTTCGATCCATATAAAAACAACTTATTCCTAATATCACCATTACACCTTGTCTCAATAAGAAATGGAATTTCTCCTTCCTATGGACCAAATGAAATAATCTGAGCAACCAAATCTAGAAATCCAGAGCTGATGCTCAATCTTAGCTTCTTGCATGGAAACTTATACATCTTAAGCTACCTATTAGTAACCATCTCAAATTTGTTTACCCTCATCCCACTTATCTTTTTTGTGCTAGAATAGAATCTATAAAGAATTCTTTTTGATCTTGCACCCATGCTTGTAACTTATAGCGCTTGTTGTTCACCTTTGTGCCTACTTTGTTTCCTTGATCTCAGACCTAGAAACTAGCCCTCTTGGGTGCTTCTCCTACCTTTGATATTTTAGTCAACACTTGTAGATAAAGATTCTCAAATTTCTATGGAAACTCTTTTGTCTTGTTGTGTTCTCTAACACCATCCTCCCCCCTTCGATAGAACTACAAATGATTTGTGCCTGTTTTCCATCCATATAGTTAATTTGAAAAATTCTTGACCTTCCATTGATTCAGACAAGAACTTACACAACCTTTTTCTTTAGCTACACACAATTACCATCATTAATGGATCTTTGAATAATGTAAGAGTTCAGATGTACCTTCACCTCCAGTTTATCAAATGGCCTTCCTAGCATTAACTTGACATATTATTTTACCCTTGCCTCCAATGGAGAGCATTCAAAGAGGGTATTTGCAACAAGATTATGAATTGTCTCACAATGAGAAGTTTGAATTTTTTAGATTGGTTTTATTAGGAAAATTATGGATTAATTTTCTCTAACTTTGAGGCAATTTCCGCCAACTTGCTTAATGCAGCACCCAAAAAATAGGCCTTCTAATAAGGAATTTATGGATCTAAAAAAATATTTTAAGCTTAGCCCATTTATTCTAAAAATTATGGCAGTAAAAATAGCCTCCAAGATTGAATTCTACAACTATCAAGTTGTCATAGTTATTGGAAAAAGATCCAAGAAGTTGTGGCACTTTGTTTCTTGTTGCAATCTACCCTTTCTAGTATGTTACCAACTATGGGATGCTCCAAATTCTGAGGGGCTTGTTGGTCGAGGATTCTTGATTCCTCTAGGCCTGAAGTTTGGTGGACTAGATCATTTACTTGAATGTCACCTTACTAGCTATGATGATCAAGTATTTCATGTTGTTGGATGCTTTGTTCAAATCATGGATTGGTTTTGCAAGTGATTTAACATGAGTGGACTATTGTTATAGTTTCATTTTACAAACTCTACTATATTAACCATTGCATTCTTGTTATAATTAGCTAGCAGTTCAGTTTACTAGTTTTCCTATTAAATGTATGATTTGATTTTCTAAATTAATAAAGTGTGTTATCCAATAAAAAAAATACCATAGAATACTCTAACTCGGATTTTCACATGGATAATTTCAAACTCTTCTTCAAAAAATGAAATTTTTTGAGAAGAATATATCACTTTACTTTATAACAATCGGTCAGTGAATTCATCACCTATCATTCAATACTCAATGAGCCTTAGAATCATAATTAGAAGTGGAAGAAAAAATTCCCTTAGAAATGCCCAAAAAGCTAAAAAAAATTATGTCTACCATTTTGACAAAACCACCCTTGTTGCTTGAAATTTTAGATCAATGATATTTAGAATAAATAATTTTCAAATTTTTTAAGTTAAAAAATTTGCATTTATACTTTATAAAAGATAAATGTAAAGAAATAATGATTTGTAAATTTGATTGGTTACAAATAGAGCTAGTAATCACTATTTAGGTACACATCCAACCATATATTTATATGCCATGGTAGGAACTAATAATTCCCTTTTAAAAATTCACTGTTGATGGTGTTTCAGATAGCAACAACTCAGACAGAATGCAATATTCTATCTTCTCTTGAAAGGTAATTTCAACAATAAATTACTAAAAATCACCCCAAGGTCTCTCGGGTGTCAGGTCATGACAATGCATAAACAACTCAGATAATATGTGAAATGCTGGTAATCACAATCAAACCTTACTACAAGAAAACTGTATCTTTCCAATTTATCAATCTTGCAATATGATGATCTTAAATCCTAAATCTAACCAAATGATAAAGAAACAACAAAAGATGAGGGTGCAAGAGAAGTAATGAAATCTAAACTATTTCTAAGATGAACAATGCAAATGACAGATATCTAGAATGGACCAATCTCAAATAACCAATTTTAACCCACAATGCAATATCACAAGAACGGTGCAATCTTCTAAGGCATACAGATTTTCAAATCATAGATATTCATCCACAATCGAACTAAGCACAGATAGATGTATGGTCCAGGTTGACTTCACTAGTCTACTACAATCAGATAGTCACTGGGAGTATAGACCAGAGATTGCTACAAACATTCCAAATATGAAATCTCGAACATTATCCACCAAACTACTCTAATTCTAAATCTAACACTAAATCTTAGATCTTTAAGCAATTTCAAAGATGAAACAACAAGAACCATGCAAGATAAATTAACACAAAAGAATTCACCAGAGAAACCACAATGCCTTCAATTGTATTAGATCACCAAAATGTAGCAACAATTCCACTGTTCTGTTACAATATTTGCTTCAAGAACTAACTACTATCTCTACTACAAAATACTCTAGCTCTTTTCTAATCTAGCTTGTCTCTATTATCTTTCTAGCTAACCCCTTACAATGAGGCAAGAATGCCATTTATAGAGAATCCTCAAAACATGTCGGCCCAGCCAAACATTTACAAAATAAAATAGCCAAAACAAGTCGGCCTTAGGAATTTAAAAATGAGGCACACATTAAATGCTGATACATCATCAAGGTCAGCCCAAACACACTCCTCAATGCAGCCCGGATCAACACATGCCCTATAATAATAGGGAAGCACAAATCTCAAAATTGGCATTAACTACCGCCTCCCTTATCTTTGTTCTGATCCAACAATTCATGAACCTTCAAAACACTTTATCCAACTCAACAACAGGTGGCAAAGGCAAGATCTTGAGCCAACATTCAATGGAGCCAATTTCTTCCTTTGACCGCTTGACAATTTTATCCCACTCACTCCTATTCGCTTGGTACCTGTCCATCACTACCAAGTAAGTTGCTGCATCATCCAACTGGTGCCCTGTTACAACATTTTCAGAATCAGGGGCATAGACATCATGCCACCATTCCCTCAATTGTTCTAAGCTCAAGTACTTAGGAGCAATCTTCCTCCTACCAGTCATTATTTCAAAAAATGCAATACATCCATCATAAACACCAATCAGATCACCATCCATCTGTTTCTTTCGCTTATGGATCTTCCTGATGGCTTTCTGCCGAATTTGCAAGGCCTCGAACCATTCCCAAGGCTCATTAACTCTAGATGAGGAAAGGATTCCATCTACAACCAACTGATCCTTACCATGCTCCATAATCACTTTAGCTTTCTACAATAAAAGATCAATATCCTCCTTGTCTTGAGCTAAAACTTGCTCTAATAAATCCTTAGCTCTTACTGCATCCTTTCCAGTTGAAAGGATTTCTTTTATTGCATCATCTCCTTTCACTTGTACATCTTTTAACCAATCTATTGTAGTATGAGTAGAAGCTTTCATCCTTTCAATTTCAGAAATAGTCTCCTTAGGCAAGAAACCAGTAGCAGCAGAAGAAGATGGGTGAAGAGATTGCAAAGGTTTCATCAAGTCTTCCAGGCATTTCCTAAGCCTCTCATTCTCCCTTTTAAGCTCATGCTTGGACTGTGTTTCCTTCCTTAATCTCCCAATTATTATTGCACTGGATCCTTCGTACTCTTCAATATCTTGCTCCATAGAAGTAGGTCCAAGATTGATAGTCTGTACATTGTAATCTTTTCCAGTGACCTCATCTTTACTCTTATCAGCAACAGGGGTGGCAATATGAATAACCCTGTTACTTGCTTCATCTCTTTCTATCTTTGAAACTACCTTGGCCATCTTCTTCTTCTTACCTTTACCAATCTTGGCCAACATTTCATCCCAATCGAGGGGGGTGTCCTGAACAATGACCTGTTTCTTTCTTGTAATCTCCTTATCTAACCAATCCGGGACAGGAGGATCCACCTGGACTTCATCCTTCTTAACCTCTTCATGATGTTCCACTGTCTCATCCTTCTCCTTTTCAGGAGACTGATCACCTTGATTACCTAACTTAGGTTCTTCTTCTTGCAGAGGTGGTGAGGTCTTAACAGGGACATCCTCTTTCTCAGGGGATCTGTTATCTTTGCTGCTCGTAGGAGAATCTTCATACTGTACCAATGGAGAAGGGCGCATTTCCACGCCTTCAGCCTCAAGCTCAGCTACTACACCAAAGAGCTCTCCTTCCTTGAATGGTTCTGCCTCTCCACTAGTCTCTTGCTCTTCATGAGTTATCTGCTCAGGTATACTCGATGAAGGAGAGGTAGCCCTCTGTTGCTCCATAGTGGACGCCATTGGAAGAGGATCTATTTTTTGCATGGTCTCCTTGGGAGATGGAGTCCTTGATTTCCTTGAATAAACCCTGGTTTTCTCTCTTGAACTTTCCACATCAACCATTGGAGGGTTTGCCTCGTCCTTGGAAGTTTCTTGATCTTTCTTCTTCGAAGCCCTAGTTGTCCTTGTCCTTTTTGGCTCTGGAGGGGTATCTTCTTTCTCTGCTTTCTCAATATCCTCCTCTTCTGCGGACTTACCTATTCTCAAAGTTCGGCTTCTCTTCTTTCCCTTAGGTTTTCTTTTCTATTCCGGATCACTTTCCTTAGGGCCTCTGATTTTGATCTTGAAAGGTGAGCTTACTTTAGCTTTTCCTTTGGAATCATCCTCACCGAATTCCTCTGAGGTGGAAAGAGGATTCAGATTTCCCATTAAATTGAAGGTACAAGGTACCTTCTCGCTTTCCAAATCCCATACTTTGTGCTTAACCCATGACTTAGTAAATTTCATAACAGGAGCCATTAGCTCTTCCAGCTCAGTTACCTCATTTTTAGCCCAGTTTACCTCTCCAATAGACCTGTCCTTGACTGACTCATATGCATGATCCTGAACCAGATTCCCGTCATCCTCTAACTGGTTAGGGATCAACTTGACATTGTACATTCTGATCACATTAACTGGGAGCCTTGAGTATCTTTTCTTCCTCACCTCAAAGTCATCTTTGATGTTTGCCCAGTAATCCTCTAGGTCATCCTTGTGGTGGTATTCTTTGGTAGCCTTCTTCTACGCTTCTCCAGTGATGTCAAAATTTGTCCTCTTAGAATGGAAAGAGAAACCATAAGTACTCAATTCATCCCCTGATGCATGTGCTGATTGAATTGAAGGACAAACCTCACTTATACCAATTTTCAGAGGGAAATCTCCACCAAACCCTGTCTTATGCTTTGCCTTTTTAACAATAGCATCAAAGTCGCATATCTGCCTTGTAACCTCCAATAGCACAATGTAGTCAGTAGGATATCTAGGCAACCTGTATGGAGTAGTTTGACATCCGTCAATTCTGATATAGGAGAAGGTGGGGAATTGTATAAACCAAGCTCCATATTTTTTTATTAGCTCCTTAGCTCCATCAGATATTCTCACATGCTCTGCATTTTGAAGCAGCCTAGTAATATGCATTGTAAATGCATCGTTTGCTCTTCTATAATTCTGATTTACTAGGTGTAGTTCGGGGTATATCTCATAGACTATATCATGTCCAAACGTTCCCCTCGGATTCAAACCCCTGTATGGGTAGAATCTGGCCAACACATATATCACATAAGAGGACATGGTGAATTTCTTTGTTTCTAACACATCTCTCAACTGTCTATCAATCATTGCACTGACGAGTCCTGCCCAATGGTAATTGATGCCTTGCTCAATCCTGTTTATAACATGTACCATCCAACTCTCCAATACCCCAGCACTCTTTAAATCGGCCACTCTGCTCAATAGTGTGATTGCATCATATATGTCTGGTCGGAATTTGATCCTGTGTAATTGCTTGGGCAGTTTGGAAAAATGAGATTTTGGTTTCTCCAACCAAGAATTAATCATCTGCTAGGCTTTGGTGGGCTCATCCTCATAGTAAGTTCTGGCCAAGTCCATGTCCAAGGAACACACACATGGAAAGTCTGGCATATCAAATGCTTGAGCAATAGAAACTGGATTGAAGTTTGCCAAGACTCTTCCTTCGGAGTTAATGACCCTCTGCATATCGAAGTCATATTGTTGGGCACACTCTAATATCAACTCGTAACACTGGACTGTAGGAGGGAATCCTGCTACATGGACCAGTCCAGACCTCATCATTCCCTTAGTCAGGGCCGATAGATCTTTCTGAGCTATTCTTGCTTTGAATTCCTCATACCTCCATGCTCCTGCATTAGTGTCAGAGACCTCAGCCCATACTGAAGCTATCTTGCTGTTAGGCAACTGACTCTTTGTATCTAGCCTCAATCTTTCTGCATCTGTAACTGAGGACCCTTCAGTATCACCCTTGGACTTTCCTGCCGCAGCTTTGGTTGATTCGGCTTGCATTCACAAAAGAGCCTCATGAGCATCCAATTATCATTCATATTTCAATCAAAGGTTAGCCTGGAAACCACATAAAACAATTAAAATCCACCACTAATCATCAATCTTTGAAAATCCAGAAAAATGAAGTAATTCGGGAAAATGAAGTCGAGGCGGAATTCGGAGGAATCCGACCCAGACAGACTCCTGCTGCCAAGACATCGTTCACCAAATAAATCATTAATACGGACAAAAGAGCTATGTGACTATCATGAAATTCATTCATTAGCAATAAGAAATCATTATTTAGCATTACTTCATTATCCCCGACATCGAAAATCAAAAAGGAATGGAACCAGGTAGGAAATCGGAGAAATCCGGGCAGGTCGAATTTCCGCGGACAGCTCAAAATTTTGTAATTCATCATACTCTGTGGATATGGTAGAAACCGGGAAAGTCTGGGTGTGCATAAATTCCGCGGACACCTCGGAAACCCAACGATTGTTAACGCGTGAACCACTGATCGAATGATCATACAAACTTCCCTATTTGGATTCCAATGGACATAAAATCAATCCCAATAAGCAAAACTTTGATAGCACATGAATTTGAATCCCAAAACTCTAAATGACTGATTTTTTGCAATGGGATGATGATGCCCTAAATTGAATAACCAGACCTCCGCCATGAAAACTAGGGTAAGCTCAAAGTTTCAAATACTATCCCTCGAAATGATCAAGCTAAAGCACCGGGATCTCTCAAGATATGAACAGAGTCGAGCTAAACACAAGATGCAAAAATCATGACAACTCCACCAACCTTAACAAACTCAGGCAAATCCTTCTGAAACCCTAACCTCGCAAATTATAGCAGACTATGTGCCCAGAAGGCAAGGCCCTACCAGAAATACCTAGCCACAGGAGTACTTGACATTCAATCAATAAAAGAGGAGATGCTCAGTGCGGGTGATAAAACCCATGAAAAGGTAGGTCAAACCCTAGTTTGATAAATACATGATCATGAAACAAGCAAGGGCCGACCCGAAAAGACTACCAATCAACTCGAAAGATTCAATCAAATGCAAACAAAAAGGAGAAGTCGGCAGCAACTTACCATGGATCAATTTTGAATGAAGCTCGAACTCGAGGAAGTCATTGCGAAACAGTCTGCCCTAACAACAAAAAAACTCAACACAAGCGCTCAAGCAATCCGCACGCAAGCAGCTCGAATCCAACAATCAAAGCTCAAAATGAAGAATTACAAGCACCAGAGCGGATGACAAATGACTAATGAAATTATGAAAAGCACTAGAAAGACTTTAAATCCGCTCACAATCGCGCCAGAGAAGACATAAATTTAAAGTATCAATGGCCGATAAGATGTATTAAGGAAATTCGTAAAACCCGAGCCCGTAACGGATTTTCTAAAACCAAGTCAACGGATAATCTGTGAGCACGAATTGCGGGATAACGCGACCTTCAGACTCTAACAAAGTTCCTAAAATCTACCCGAGCCGAAAATCCCGACCGCAGTTCCGTGATTTTCGAAAATCCAAATAGCATCCTCGTGACGATGGACCAGACCCGAAAACCGAATCGAGTCGAAAATCCCCGGACCCGTGTCAAAACCTAGACTTTCATTAAAACCAAGTTTGATCAATTCAACCTTCAGGGTAAGACCAAGGCAAGCAATACCAACATCCCAAGACCTTAAAAGGACAAATCCAATAAAAACCAAAGGTCCAAGAGACATCTGAAATCAGAAAACAGAGGGTCCCTACTCCAAGTGGGCGTAAAATTGCAAAAACACCTATGGGTTGGCTTTGTGGAGATTTGGCTTATCTTTGGCTCTGATCAATGTGTTAAAGTAGCTTGGGGGTATTATGGTTTGGTTGTCCCTAAGTGTCCTTCTTGTTGGAGATCCCTTGTTTCTTTTCATCTCAATTTTCTTATGTTACCCTTGGGCTTGGATCTCTACGTGTTTTAGTTCTTTGGTGTGTTGTTTGTGGTCTATCTACAGTTGGTTGGGTTATGCTTATGTTGTTACCTTTTGGCCCAGTTGTGTGCTTTGGTTGATGAGTTCCCTACTCCCTCTGACTTCTCCTAGATGCTTGGGCTTCCTTGGGATGTTTTGTTTTCCCTCCCTTCTAATTCCATTTCTTGTTGGGATCTTCAGCTTGAGTCTTCTATTGAGGGGGAGACTATTCCTTTTAATGTGGATCCTTCTTCTATTGAGGTGAAGTTAATAGCTATTGGGTTGCTCGGTAGTTCTTCTCCTTTATGTTGGCTCTTATTGAGGTGTTTCTTGTGTAAGCAGGAGAGAGTTGTTTCTTGTGTGAGGAGAGAGGTGTTTTTGAAGGTTTCAGGTCTCATTTCATCCTCTCTTTTGGAGGTGAGTCCCCTCCTTTTGAGGTGGAGATTGGCCTTGTGTCCCTAGTGGATAGGTGTTGTTGGGAGGATACTGTTAGAATTTTAGTGGGGTACTGTTGCAAGAAAGATGATTGTATGGGGATATTCTCTTCCCTGGCTTAGCCTAACTCTTCTCATATAAAGGTTGAGCAATTGGATGTGTTGGTTGCTTTGATTGGGAGCTGTGGTTTCCCTTGTTTTATTGGTTCAGTTGGAGTTGCTTTGGTGATTTCTATCCTGAGCAGATGGTTTGTTGTTTCCTAGCTAGTGTAGGTGGGTTCAATGTTCACTTATGGTTTCCAGGTCCTAGTTAAAATCTACTTGTGTGGGGATCTTGTCCCTCTCTTGTTATATGTTGCAACCTGTATAATCATGTCGTTATTTGATATTGTTGTGTTGCTTATTTTCATATGTGCTATATCTTTTCTGTAGCTTGCTTTCCTTTGATAGGGTTACAGAGCCCTTCAAAACTAGTTGTAATGGGTTTTGGGGCCCCATCAAAACCTATTTTTTACCTCTAATCAAAAACATGTTTGATGAAGAAAGGGGATTTCTCTTAGAGTAATTCAACATAGAGAGATTTTGATAAGCTCAAGGAGGTAATGATTTTATGTCTCACTTTTTCTTTTCTAATATTTTCACTTCCTTTTGTTTTAGAGTGTGATGCTTTGGTGGAGGGAATTGGAGTATTTTTTATGCAAAATAAACAACCCATATAATTTGCTGGATCACAAGACTTTTGTTCTTCTAGGCTAGACCCTTGGTAGACTAAATTTATTGATTTAAGAAAAAGAATTGAAGACAACAAACAATTATGTAGTGCGCCTAGGATAAAGTGATAGTTGATTACGTGCTGAATTATTTTTATCCACAGTTAGAAATTGAAATCTAGATATGCTCTAGAAAAGTATTATATTTTTTTGGATTATTTTTAAATGAGTGAATGAATGTTCTTAAATACAAGCACCGAGCACACCAATTAACATAATTACATGTTAAAATGGCTCATAGTGGCTAGTAAAGTGGTTCATAGTAGATAAGTTTGAACTATGAATTTGAAAAATAAAAGGTCCCAATTTATTTGTGAAAGTGGTCTCCATCAAATTTGCACTTAAAGATTTCATTTATAATGATAGAAAATATGTTTAAGGATTATGAATGCAAATCCACTAATAAAGATTAAGATGTGAAATGTTATAAATCAATCTTAAATATATAATTTTCATCCTTACAAATATAAATATCATCTTTAAACACATGTGAATCAATTTATTTATAATTTAAATATATCTACCTAAAATAGAACTTAATTCCTACATCAAAGAGCACTAAAATAACCACATTAAAAAAATTTAAAAATATTTAAAATGTCATTAGCTAAATAACATTGTTATCAATCTTTCTTTGACTTAAAAAATATCTACATAATTTTTAAAAATTTATTTAAATAGTAAAGATATCTTAAATAAATACATATTTTTTTATAAGAGTGTATATATAAGTCACTGTTATATTTTTTTATAGCTATTTTATTTGTTAAAGAATTATTTTAAGAAAATATATAATTAAAAAAAAATCTTAAGTAAATAGTATAAATAAAATAAAATTATTTTTGAATAGTTGTAAAGTAAAAAAACTAACTCTAATAAATAAAATAAGTCATAAATAGATCTAAACTAGAATAAAATATATCTATTTGACGTAAATAAAATAATTATTTGTTAACATTTTTTAGATAGGTGTACTTAAAATCTTTTATTAATTTAATTAACAAGTTAGTTGACATAATAATATATTATAACAATAGAAAGATAACATTATTAAAATATTATAAGACCAAATAAATTATGTATAAAGAAAAAATTATTGTTAACAATAATTTTAAGGCAAGTATTATTTTATTGTGAACATTTGAGTTTGCTTACTTGCTTTAGATTTTATATACATTAGATTTAAAAAATATTGATCAAATATGAAACATAGTGCTTCTAGATTTAATTGTGCATTTAATTTAGCATAACATTTCATATCACTCTAAATCTAGAAGCACTATCATTCATTATCATCAATTCTAGAAATATTATGTCTCTTATTGGCCAAATTATTTTCCAATTTTCTCAAAGAACTTGCCAAATTAGCTAATTTAATATTATCATAATTTTTCGCTATAGATTTCACATAAAATTTTATAGTATTGTAATATTTTCTCTATAATTCAATTGGTAAAGATGATGGTGTGCTATGTTATCCATCAAGATAAATTCCCTAACTAAAATGAGGGTCAAACAAAAATAAATTTGATGGGATAAATTTCCTAAATATAACAACTTAATTAAAAGAGATTTCTCATATAAATATATTTGAATTTACTACTTAATGTTAGAAATTTGAAACATATGCATAACTAAGATCTTTCTATGAGAGATATAACCTATAAAACTTTAAATTAAATAATACAATTCTAGACCTGAAATTCCAAGATATGTGCAAATGTCAAGATGAAAAAATTGCATTAGGAGATCAAAGAAATGTTGCAGAAGAATGACTACATGCATTAATGTATATGTACGTCAAAGTATGTAGCAATGAATATGAATATGAGTATACAAGCTAAGTAGTGAGTTTATATAGAAGTAGGGAGAGGATGGAGGTGGAAAATCCAACCAATATAGAGTGACCACCAAGTGGTCTAAAAATAGTAAATGCTCCACCCTTTTGAGGTGGTGACACCTCAACGCCTTATCTCCTTATCTCCTAGTTATTAATTAATTAAAATCACTTTATTAACATAAGAAAGCTTTATTAAACAAATAGGCTGAGGAAGGGGTTCTTTTCATCATTTAGTTATATCACATGAGCATTATATGTGGCATATCAAATCTAGGTGTGATCTCCATAGAGGCTTCTCCTTGTTATTTTTTGATGGGACTAAAGTCTATAAGGATCAACATTCAAGGTTAATTATTTCTCCCTACCACCACATCTTCCCCACATGGATTGTGGGTGGTTATAAGGTTATCATCTTCTTGAGAATTCTCTTAATTCTCTACAAATATTTCAAATTGTTGTGGTTTTTGGTTGTTGTAACCATGGATGGTGAATGAAATTGAGCTAAACCAATTACGTGTCTCTTCTAAGATTAATGAGAAGGTTTGGGAGCATTTTCAAGTTGGGGGAGTTACTCCATACATGGAAAGACTCCATAGGAATGACCCTAAGGCATCACAGGATTTTGTTTAGGGCCAGTAGAATAGAGTGTTGAAGCTTGGTGGGACAGAGTTTAATATAACTAAATAACTCATGGCTAAGATTACAGGTTTGTCCATCAAGGGAAGGAAATTCTACAAAGATAAGAAAGAGTTGAGTGTGGCCATGGAAATTTTCTTCAAGGATGACGAAAGGAAAATATTAGAGAGGGTGAAATGTGGGGGATATCTTCGCAACTCTATCAAGGCAATATGGGGCCATGTGGTTGAAGATATAATGATTTATTTTACACTTGATAGGTTTTTTCCTCTTTTGTATGGGTACCATTTGTTTTTCTCAATCACTTCATGCATAGAAAAAGGTTTCCTTTCCTTTTTATTTGTGTGTTTCCCTGGAAAGTGGTATAAGAGACCATAGATGAAACCCAAAAATAATATTCTCCATGAGGGTCTTATCCTCTTAATCTCAAAGTATGCTAAGTCCTATACTATTCTTGATCAACCTAAGAGGGTTTCTCAAGGCTAACAAAAGAAGCATGATTCAAAATATGACACTGGGTCTGAATTAGGGGGCCTGCTAATGAGGAGTATGTGCTTGGTTTGAAAGCCTCCATGGAGGTTTATTCGAAGCCTCCTACTTCTTTTGAGGGTAAGATTATTAAGAAGGGGAAATAACCCAAAACCTATAATTTTGAAGAATATGTTACTGGTAGTGAAGAGGTGGAGGAATCGGATAACCCCTCTAAAACTCAGAAAGACAAACTTGGAAAGTTTTCGGGTGGTCAGAAATTTAAGGGTGATTCCTCGTGTCTAAATAAAGTGAAGAAGAATGTTGTGGGAGATAACTTTGGGGATCCCCTTTTGATTGGTTCGAAGAGGAAGGTGGGTTTGAAGGATGGGAGCTCTCAAAAGAAGTCTAAGTAGAATTTTTTCCTAAACCAAGAGGAGACTATTAGTATTGGTGTTGTTTCTCCTAATGTTAGGCCTCTGTAGGTTACTGGTGGTCTAGAAAATGTGAAGGAATGGGAACGACGTAGGAATGTGGTTGCTAAGATCGAGAGTTCCTTGTGCAAGATTAAGATTCCTGGTGCAAGTCAAAAAGGGAAGGATGCTCTTGAGAATGAAAATGTCAGAAGGGATTCCCTGGAGGATTGGGAAGATGACAAAGAAGTATTCAATTGCAATAGGGAGGACTTTCCCAACATGATTTTATGGTGAAGAATGATACTTTAACTCTCTTTAGGCTTTTTAAGTGGGCTTTCAATGAATTTAACCTCACAAATGTGAAGGTTCAATCTCTATTACATAAAGTGGGGGAGTCCTCTACTCCCATGGAGATTTTTGTGCAAACCCAAATTAATTAGTTAGTTGATGTGATGAAAATTGTCACTAATGAGATGTTGAAGATGAAAAAATCCTTTGAATTGAGAATTGCAGCTCTAGAAGATAAAATGGATCATGCCTATCTGAAGGTAGAAATGGTTGTAGATGTTAGTAAGTCTACAATGAAAAATGAAGCTAAGGGGTTGTGTTTCTTGAATGAGAAAGCTAGGAAGTGGTTGGGGGAAGCATCTAGAGTGAAACATGCTACTGATGATGTGATTCATCTCCCTAGTGTGCAGATTAAAGGGGTTAGTGAGAAGGGTCCTTGTACTAGCACTTGTGACAAAACTAAGTTGAATGTTGGGATCCCTACTAAGTATGTCACTGAGGTTATGAATGTGCACCAAAATATTATTGACAATAATTTGGAAGTGGTTGATATCTTAAAGAACCTGTAGTCTCTTGCTATTTTCGTTCCTCTTTCTAGCTAGTGTTTTTCTAGTTTTTTGTTGCTTTTTGGTTGCTCATTTTGTTTTTGATTATCTATTAATCCAACAGTGCTTTTTCTATAGGGTTTTGGAGCCCCTTCAAAACCTATTTTACCTATAATCAAAAATATAAGCAATCTTAATTTTTTGTTTCTTGGGTAGTCTAGTATATCTTTAAGAAGCTATTGTTGTTAGATTGTTGGTTGGTCGTGGTTTATCTTTTAGCAATGTTTGTTAAATAGGGTTTTGGGTCCCTTAAAAACCTATTTGTAAATGGTTTTGGGTCCATTCAAAACCTTTTTTACCCCTAATCAAAAACATAAGCAAGATTAATAAAAGTGTAGAAAAAATAAGCATCCACTAATGCAAGGAAAATAAAAATCCTACAATAACACCCCCTAAGCATAGCTTAAGTGGGTGAAAAATATGGGTCTTATCAAATGAAGTTTGATGAAGTACCCATGTCCAAATAAAATCCCCCCAAAGAAGAAGAAGCCCTCTCCCACAAAAATAAAGTACACCCCCATAATACAGAGAGAAATGAAGTGGAAAGGCCAAGAAGCCCTCCAAAGAGATCCAATGGTAGATTCTCAAAACTAGATATAGAAAATGGTCCATGATTTTCAAACCATGTTCCTCCCCTTAGGAAGAAACAAAACCAAAGGTATATGCAAGCTATATTTACATTCCTAAAATAAATATATAGGAAGAAAACTCAAAATGTATAAAGTCGAGTTCCCCATTTCAATGTTGAAGATTGTCACAATCAAACCAAGTGTTTTGGGCCACACTATTTAAAATCAAAAATTAGAATCTCCTAGGGAAATACGTAGAACGCAATCCAAATACTTAATTATCTCATCTGAAGATGTCTCCTCCAAATGTTGATCCAAAGAATCCACACTCATGTCAACTCATTATGGATGATCATGTAGAGAGTGAACAAGAGGATCAAAGTGTTCCCTCACAACATCTAAAGAAGAATCAACTCCATTAAAGAGAAGATGAATGCAAGAGTGTCTCCCAACTTTCAAATATGTGTCTCCATAAACAAATCTAAAATACCTTTAGTCCAAGTATCAACAAACTTTTCCAAAAGTGTCCTTTCTTTTTCCCTTTAGTCTAAGATAGTCTTTTATAGGTTACTCAAGTTTTTGCAAAATCCATTGATCTAGTCCTAATCCCCAAATATTCCTAAGTTTCTCTAAGGTTAGGCTATTAAGTGTCTTGAACATAGCTTAAGTCTTAAGTGATGCCTTAGGTTTCAATATTTTTTTTTGTTAAGTGTAAAAATCCTTAGAAGGTGTCAAATCCCACGTTGCATGTATTTTGGAGGGAAGTTGTTTTAAGAAAAAATTTATTTCCTTTCATTAGTTTGACCTCCCTTATGGTTTTTCACCTTTCTAGGTCTTCCCCCATAGTTTATGTAGGTTATTTTGACAAGCAAAGCTTTTCAAGCACCACATTAAAATGAAATCATGGAATCTTAGTGCTTTTTGACACTTGACTTCAATATTTTCAGGTATGCAACATGGAAATCTATTTATTATCAGTGAGATAGGTGTTGAGAAGGTTGTATGCTACCTGTTAAATGTTATACTCCTAATAAAAAATTATGTATGATTTTTTTTAATGATAATGCACTACACTTCAATATGTGCAAACTTTGTTTATAAAAACCCTACAAAGGTTTGTTGTAGCGGATAATCAGTGCTTTTTTCCCTATTTTGTGTTTCATTATCAACACCAAATGGTGGAGAAAGGCATGTCAGATACATAGATAATAAAAAATATGGAGACCCTTTGTGATAGTCATAAATAAAAGTGAAGAATGTTTACATTTGCGGTGATAGTAAGAAAGAAACAATGACAAAGTAATTCAGGCTTGTTCTTGGTTTAAGTCATGTTTCCAATTGCTGTGATTTTTTATTAAGGTCTTAGTTAAAACCTTTGGTAACAATGGACCTTGTAAGAATTTTGAATTTTGAAATTTATAGTTGAATAGACAAAAAATTGGAGCAAAATGCAAAGGGTAGAAAAGGTTGCATGGCTAGAGTTTGTTAAAGTATTGAGAGATATCTTGAAAGCATATTCAATAAAAGTATTTATTGATAGCTCTATTATTGGATTATGCATAGAAAAAAGAGGGTAAATGTATGATACCTATGTGATAGGTACAATATGTTTATGTGTAAGCATTGATAAGTATTTGGAGAATGAGAGGATGAGAAAGTAGTTCTATGACATACATGATAGATGTAGTAAGAGATTTGAATTAAGTCCAACACACAATAGTAATATTTTGTCATAAAATGAA
>VDFB02190872.1:0-26397 GCA_007258455.2 Sequoia sempervirens | reverse complement strand
ATCACCACTCAATCAAAATTTTGAGTTAGAGATTAGAGAGTTTTCCTAACAATTTTTTGTTTTGTTATAGTTTCGCCTTGAGTCGTAAGCTGATTCACAATACCTTGAGTTCTAGTTATAAATTTTTGAATGTACTCAGCTTCTTTTATCCTTAAATTTTCAAACTATTTGAAAAATGTTTGAAGCCTTCCGAATCTGATATTGGAAGTTCCTTGGTATGCAATTTATAGAGCCTCCCATGCATACTTTTATTTTTTCATACCAGCAATATGAGGGAAAATTAGAGTAATGTTATTTAGATTTAGGTGGTGAATGAGTCTTAGTTTTCATGCTTCTCTCTGATTAGGTTCTTTTTATTTTTCATCCAGGTTATTCAAAGCATTTTGATGGCATGCATGTTCTTTATATCCCTCCTACTAATTCCTTGAGGATCTTGGGATAACTGTAGGTTCTTCATTTTAATACTCCAATAATCATAGTTGTCTCCTATAAACAATAAAAGATGAAATGGTAAATGGTTTCTATTTTTCATATGGAGATAATCATTTGTCTGATCTTGCTACCTACACAATAAATATTTTTTCAATAGGTGTTGATAGCAAAAGCATCTAGTGTAGGTATTGTGAGCAATATGAACAATGTGAATCTGAATGCAAGAAAAATAAAGATGACTTAAATAAGTCAAGAGACAATTAGACCAAACAATCATCTAAAATTACAAAGCATTCCACGTTCTTTATATGCAATTTGGGAAAAGAAAATCAAAAGGATGTGTGGTTCCTATATAGTGGAAGCTCAAATCACATGACAACTAAATCTAATATCTTTGTCAAATTAGATGATTTAGTGGGAAGTTATGTTAAATTGGGAGATCGTAAAGAAGTTGATGTAATGTGAAAATGTACCCTTGTAGTGAAGACTAAGAAAGGAAAAACTACTCATATTCATGATACTTTAATTGTGCCAAAGCTACAACATAATATTTTGAGTATAGGGTAGCTAGTAGAAAAAAAATATAAAGTTGTGTTTGAAGATAATTGGTGCAAAATATTTGATAAATCATATAATTATCAACTTGTAGAAAAGTGTTGTATGACAAAGAATGGATTGCTTCTTCTCACATTGTTGTCTACTAAGATGCATGCACTCAAAGAAACCACATATGATTCATGGTTATGCCATCAACATTATGGCCATTTGAATTTTCAAGGGTTGAGTTTTCTTCATAAGAAAAATATGATGAGAGGACTTCTATCAATTCATGCCAAAGAAGAAATTTGTTCAAGATTTGCATTTGGCGAGCTCAACATTGCGATATTTTTCTAGTGAACAAATCATGAAGGGAAAAATACCCTCTAGAGCTTGTGCATGCGAACATTTATGGCGACATGCAAGAGGAATTATTGGGTAAGGATCTTTACTTTTTTTACTTTTATTGATGATTTCTCTCAATGCACATGGGTTTATTTTCTTAAGAAAATAATTGATACATTTGAATGCTTCAAAAATTTTAAAGCTATGGTTGAAAAAAAGAGCGGGTATTCTATCAAAATATTTAGAATAGATAGAGGGGGAGAATTTACTTCCAAAGAGTTTTCTAATTATTGCAACAAGAATGGCATAAAGAGACAAATTAATGTCACATATACACCTCAAAAGAATGGTATTGCTGAAAGAAATAGCCATACCATTATGGAAATGGCCCAAAGTATGTTATAGATAAAAATTATTCCAAACCATTATTATGGAGAAGTAGTTGCAATGATAGTATATATTTTTAATCGAAGTCCCACAAAAGCGTTACAAAACATCACTTTAAAGGAAGCCTGGAGTGGTCATAAGCCTTTAGTGGTTCATCTTTAAGCATTTGGTTGTTTAGAATATGTCCATGTTCTAGTTCAAAGGTAGAAGAAGTTGGATGCAAAATACCAACTTAGTATCTTTGTGGGATACTTAGATGCAACTAAAGGATATACATTTTACAATCCTAACACAAAGCAATGGATTGTTAGTCGAGATGCGATTTTTGATGAAGGGGGAGTATGGTACTGGAAAGGCTATATATGAAAAAATACATCAGTAATCATGAGCATAGAAGATAATAGTGTTCCTCCTCTCCCTACAAGCTCAAGTGGGAGTTCAAGGTCAAGTCCTAGTCCTCCAAGCTCGCCAAGTTCTTCTAATATCACAAATTCAGGTGATAGTTCACCCCCAATATCAACTCCAAGAAAGGTACATAGTTTATTGAAATTTATTAGAGGATTAAAAATATAAATCCAATTGTTAATTTTTCTTTTATTAGTACAATTCAAGTTAAACCCTTTGTGTATGAAGAAGCAGTTAAAGAACTAGTATGGGTTGATACTTTGAATGATGAAATAAATTCCATTCATAAAAATAATACATGTGAATCGGTTTAACTTCCCAAAGATAAGCATCTGATTGGGGTCAAATGGATTTACAAGGTCAAATATAATGCAGATGGTTTAGTATAAAGCCACAAGGTAAGATTAGTTTCCAGGGGATTTGCACAAACACCTAGAGTAGATTATTCAAAAAAATTCACTCTAGTTGCCAAGCTTGATACAATCAAGATTATATTGGCTATTGTTGCACAGTATATTAGATGGATGTAAAATCAACATTCCTTAATGGTTATATAGATGAGGAAGTATATGTTGAACAACCTATGGGTTATGAAATTCTAGGAAAATAACACTTAGTTTACAAGTTGAAGAAATATCTTTATGGGTTGAAGAAAGCTCCTCATGCTTGGTATGCTAGGATTGATAGTAATTCATGAAGAAGAAATTCCAAAGAAGTCACTCAGAGCACACCTTGTATGTCCAATGTATTGATATTGATATTCTCATAGTTTTCCTTTATATTGATGATCTTATTTATATAGGTAAGAAAAGTTCTCATGGAGAAATTTCAAGAAGAAATGAAACAAGAATTTGAAATATCTCAACTAAGACTCATGTATTATTTTCTTGGTGTTGAATTGCAACAAAAATCCAAAGGTATATTTCTCTCTCAAACTAGGTATATAGTTGATTTGTTGAAGAAATTTCAAATGATGGCATGCACATCGGTTGAAACCCCAATAGCACTTGGTGAGAAATTAAACAAGGAATATGTAAGTTCCAAGGTTGATGCTACTTTGTATAGAAGTTTGGTTGGGAGCAGGTCATGTACCTCACAACCACTAGACCTGATATTATGTACACTATGAGACTCATCTCTTAGCTCATGCAGGATCCATATGAGTCTCATTGGCATGCTATAAAAAATAATCTTAAGGTATGTGAGTGCTACACAAAATTTGGGTATTCATTATTCTCCTATTGAAAAATTTAATCTAGTTGGTTACACAGATTCTGATTGGAATGGCTCATTGGATGATAGAAAATCAACATCAGGTTATATTTTCTCACTTGTCTCTAGTATCATGGAGTTGTAAACAACAAGCAACAATGACTCTCTCATTTGCAGAAGAAAAATATATTGTAGCATCAACAACCAATTGTCAAGCCATATGGATTAGAAGGATATTGGAAGATCTACATTTGGTTCAAGAACATCCAATAACTATTTATTGTGATAACAATAGAGCTATTACTATGACCAAGAATCTTGTGTTCCACACAAGAATGAAACACAAACAAATCTTAATAGATTTGAAAAGGAAGAGAAAGTAGAAAATAAAAAGAAACAAGCATGAAATATTTATATTAATCACAATAAAGAGGCTACATCAATTTTTTTGAGTTGTTGCTCATTCAAAGACACATACAATTGTTATAGAGACTCCTTCAAATCCTTACATAGAGCATAAACCTTCAAAGCTTCAACTCTTTCATAAATAGACACGCTAAAACCATTATTTTCATTCTTACTACTACTAGAGCGGCTGCTCCTTAACACCATTACATCATATTATTACTCAGAGTTCCTTACAACACCTTTACAACTCTTCAGAGCTGGACTCTTTTGAGAGTAAGTATAAAGCAAAATAGTCTCAACAATATATAGAGTTAAGTATGAACTAAGGACAAAGAATTGAACATAAAATAATATATTACTTATCACCTAGAAAGCTTGTGAGAGCTGTGATAAGGTAATATGAAATCATTTCAAATCTATGCGAAAATCTATCCTCAATATTTTTCTTTAATGTTGAGATTGATTGCGATCCAATGCTGATATGGAGGCTAATACAAAGCATGTTGATGAGACAGGTCCAATTAGGGAGGTTAATGAAGTAGTTGGGATTATATTTCCAACACTCGCCCCTAATCACAACTATGAATTTCTTTCATTGATTATGTAATATTTACATTCTATGGATCGATTATTACATTCTATGGATCGAACTTAGGAAATTCCAATTTTCTGTTGGGATGCTCTAACCACGAGCTCTAGCCTTCTTGTCACCAATCCATTGTAGGTTCAGGTGTGATACTTTTGTTTTCTCTCGATACCTCCCTTTGAGCTACACTATTGGTGCTGGGGGATCCTAACTTCAGTTGGCTCTGTTGGCCTTATTCACACAAGTACAAAATGTTATCCTCCTTTGATCTCTTGATCTACTTTAGCAACTCCACTTTCTTACTATTTTGGGAGCTTTCGAATTCCTCCACATTTTCAAACGACATCCTTCAAACTGTAACCAAAAAACCTATGATTATGAAGCATTCCTTTCATTCATATAGTGGCCTTTTTCTTTTACTGGCATGATTCATCTTTTTGTAACTTCTTCAAGGATCCTTTCTTTATGCTTCAACAATAAAAACTGACAGCCTCCTCTCTTCTCTAAATTTCCGGCTTCAATCTCTCTTCTATCTTTAAAAATAGAAATCTTATTTTACCGATAAATTCTTCTTTTTGGAGCTTCCTTATAACATACAACAATTTTCAAACCAAAAATTATAGAGTTACCTATACTTCTGAGGATTTATTTTGACCATTGATCTACAACCACCTTTGAGCTACATCTAACCTTTGACTGGCGTCCTTTGTATTCCAACAAAATATGTGAACAAACCAAAACATCAACCCTTCTAAACAACATAGTATCCTCCAAAAAGCAGCTACTGCCTTAAACAAACAAACTAGCAATCAATGACCCACCTTTTGTCTTTGACCGCTAGCTGCAACCAAGTCTTCAGACTTTTTCACCACCTTTTCTTTTCTCCTTTCTTATAGCAGGCTTCTATCTCCTTTTTTTGCAATGATTTCTTTCAACAATCTTTTTTTGTTTTCCTATCTTCAACAACTAACTCCTCTTGACCTGTTGATTCTTTCATTTCAAACCCATCTACAATCATTTATTGCAATGGTTTTCCTTTTTTTTAACTTCAACTAGCCCCCAATATTCTTGCTACACAACCTTTCGAGTGGCCTGCAACTCTATTAAAAAACCTTTACTCCACCACTCGGCATCCAATTTCTTGTGCCTCTTTTCCTTGGCATCAATTTCCTCCTTACATGATCCCTTCTTTGATAGAGCTGCATATTTATATCCTTTTGTGATGGCAAGGTCTTCAAAGATTAAAAAAACTTATTCTTTTAGCAATTTTCAGTTGACAACAATCTCCTCAAACTTTGAGCAATTTAGCAGTTGTGTTGCTCTTCTTCTTTAAGTCTTTTAGGTAGCCTTTCTCCTTCCTCATTCCTATGATTTCCTTCCATGTTGACTTTTATGATCTCCTCAATGTTCTTGTGTATCTTCAACTCACAGTCATTCTACTCCAAACAACTTTTTATGACTTCATATCTGCAACTCTTCTTCAATTGTTGCCTGCACTACACACCTTTGAATTCCATCAATCTGAAACTTGCAGATAGTTCCTTTGATCTCTTTGAGTTCTTTACTTGGAAATTTCAATCCATTCAATTGTCGGCATCATTTTGAACTGGCCTCTTTTCAACAACCATTCGTGAACTCTTGCTTCTGCAAATTTTCAAACCCAGAAAAACTTTTCAAACTAGCTCTGATACCAATTAATGGATTTGAAAAGGAGGAGAAAATAGAAAATAAAGAGAACCAGGCATGAAACATTTATATTAATCACAATAAAGACACTACATAAACTTTTTTGAGTTGTTTCTCATTCAAAGATACATAAATTTATTACAGACTCTTTCAACTCATTACATAGAGCATAAATTTTCAGAGCTTCGGATCTTTCATAAACAGGGATGCTAAAACCATTATTTTAATTCTTACTACTTCTGGAGCTGCTACTCTTTGACACCATTACATCATATTGTTACTCATAGTTTCTTACAACACCTTTACAGCTCTTTAGAGCTGGACCCTTTCGAGAGTGAGTAGAAAGAAAAATAGTCTCAACTATATATAGAGAGTTAAGTATGAAATAAGGACAAAGAATTGAAAATTAAAATAATATATTACTTATTACCAAGAAAGCGTGTGAGCTGCGATGAGGTAATATGTAATCATTTCAAATCTATTTCAAAATCTATTCTCGATATTTGTCTTTAATGCTGAGATGACTGCGATCCAATGTTGATATGGAGGCTGATACGGAGCATGTTGATGAGACAAGTCCAGCGGGGGAAGTTAATGAAGTAGTTGATATTATAATTCCAACAAATCTGACATCATTACATTCGTGATTTGGTTCAAGATGGACAAGTAGAGTTGCAGTATTGCCCTTCATTTGAACAAGTTGCTAATATCATCACCAAAGCTCTTTCTACAGCTAGTTTTGCTGCCTTTAGACATCAATTCCAGGACTCACCCCTATTGATTATTAGGGGGAGTTTGAAGATATTAATTATCAATCATGATTGTTGCTGCTTTTATTTTTTCTTTAAATTTTTGTTTTATGCAACAACAGTTTGCATGCTACTTAGTTGCTTGCTTTTAGTTTTAGCTTTAGTTTTTCTAGCTTTTTGTTTTTTGTTTTTTTGTGATCTTATCTTTTATCTAATCACATATAGCATTTCAATTATCTTTAAGTACAATTAATTTTAATTAAATTCTAATATGAAGAAATAATATATTTTCTTTCTTTTCAATTGTGGATAAAAGGTATTTTTCTTCAGTATAGTGTTAGTGCCGTTATAATCTTAATCTTCTAGGCACGACATTAAATGAAGAGATCAAAGAACTCACATGAAATTACAGTAAGGGATAATGATGTCTGAGAAAGCTAGAACCCACAAGAATTGCTTATATATATTCTTTCTCCTAAAGAAACACCACAAAATGGAAGAATGATGCCAATATTCTAATTAGTCTCAAAGGATTAAGAACAAAAATGCATGACAATCCACATGATGAGAAGTGGGAATAAAGAGGAGGGATGAACGAGGGTAATGAAATTTGTTTGACTTAATCTCCAAGCTTTGTAAATAGTTATTGAGTGCTAGGGTTTCCTCGCTAGATTTGTAACGTTCCTAGAACACTGGAAAGTTCATGGAAGGTGTTGTAAGAGTATTGCTTGGTTTGGAAAAGTGATAATTGGTTGGATGTGGTGTAGCTGGAATCTTCATTGGGCAACCTTTCATATTCATAGAGTGTGGTTGTCCCATTGACTGTTGACATGTTGCTTGTCTTTTGTGCAATGTAGAGCTCCAATTGAGAAATAAAGCTAATTGTGAATGAAGAGCTAATTAGAAGAAAGAGCACTTAGATGAAACTTAATATCAGATGGATGAAAAAGTGGGATGTTGTGATGCATGAGTGTCCAAACACAAATGGAGAAATAAAAAAATTATGTGAGAGAAAAATTTAAATATGCTATATGGACGAAAAAAATAGGGTGTAAAAAGGATTATTATATCAAAGAATTCAATCCCACGAGGGACCATGAAGAAAGGCCTATATAGAAGCGAATATCAAATGGAAAGAAAAACTGTTGATAGCTCAATTGCGAACTAGTTCACATCATCTTAGGTGTGAAATGGGTAGGTGGGTGTTTCCTAGAGAGGAGTGGGAAAATATAATATGTCAATTATGTAACAAGGGTACAATGGAGACGGAATGGCACTTTATCATGGAATGCTTAGCATATAAAGACATCCGGGCCAGCTATGGGGATACCGTGCAGGTTGATAATTTAAATACCTTGTTTGAAGAGTCAAGGCTGGACAAAACTGCAAACTTCATCATCAAAATTCACTGTAGAAGGGCTGATCTCGAACAGAGTCTACAAACTGTCTAGGGCTTTTCTTTGGGTGGTTCTTGTGCTGTTCTTGGGTCCCATAGGCTTCTTTAGCCTCGTGGATATCATTAAAATATTTCATTTCAATCTGTTGTTTCTAAAATTAAAAATAGGAACTTTTGATTTTCCTTTTGGGCCACAATTATTAGGTACATAACATTTTTGTACTTTTGTGCTTCGGGAGTTTGATGAAGTTATGATCTAACCATATTTTAAAAATTATTTTTATATTGGTTTTATTTAGGAATGTATTGCCGATTATACTACCAAACGATTTCTCAGTTAGTGTTTCATATATTGTGGCTCACCAAGGTCTGAGGATTGAAAGATGAATGGCATGTGCTGCAGTGATTTTCTACAGTATGTTCAAAGAAGAATCAACATAGAATAAGACATAATCTGTGTAATATATCCTTAACATTCACATTGATTTCCTTTCTTCGTAGTTGAGGAAGCAGGATCTGTACCATGGAAAAACTACCGTGGGTTTCTCATCAATTTGTGTAAAATGCCAACTTGTGGTGTATTCCACCTGATGGGACAATAACCCCTTTTAGAAAATAAACTGAAACATCTACACGATTTACATCCAGATGAGTAGATCCCAAGCATGGGAGTAATCTATAATACTTGCAATCATAAACATTTGAAGATAACCAAATCTGATTTACATGAACTAATAATAGAATAAAAGATTGTTTTATTACAGATATATAATGAATGAACTATTGTAGGACCTAATTGTGTACCTTGTATTGGAAAATTCATAGAGATTCCCATCGTTGGAGAAGATGATAAGAGCCACCTCTGAATCGCACAGCACCGACAGTTCGCAGGCCTTCTTCAACAGCCCATTTTTTCTCTTACAGAATGTAACTTGTCTGTTGATCCTATTCTCTATCTTTTTCAGCTGAACCTTCCCTCTCCCCATTGATGACTTGTAAAAGTCTTCTTCAAGCCAAGATTCAAATCAACGCATCTAAACCCCAATGGCGGTCATGAAAGAAAAGTATTGTATTCACGTGCTAACCATGCATATAGATTACAAAAATTATATTTGAGAAGGCTCAACCAGTAAAAAGGGAGATTTCAGTCTCCTTGGGCATTCACGAAACAAGATTTGAAGAATCAAATGCTTCTATGCAGGCCATTCACTCAACAAAAAATTAGAAATGAGCGAGCATTAATTGGTTGAAGAAATATGGATATGACTTTTTAGAAGGCTATATGTCTACTCGCCCATGTGAACACAGCCCCCAACTTCAACCGTCATGATAGCGAAAGATTTAATAGAATATTGGAAACTGCATGTTTGTTCTCGAAAACTTCCAAAGTTAAGAACTAAATACTTTTATATCACGAATTATTATATATTCAGTCTGACTGAAAGTTTTAAGTCTTGTTTTACATTATGCACATTCTGTCGTTTGCTTGCCATATTCACTAGCATTTGCATTTTAATATGCATTCAAAGAAGCCAATATATAACTTCTATTCTTTCAGCTTATTTACATTTACTTCCACTTGCCGATTTTAATTTTTTTGTATTTTCGAGGAATAGATCTATGTGTGCCTGTCTACACAATATATTATTTAATTAATTTTATCTAGGTCCTAATCACACTTCATTAGGCTTTCTTAAAATACTTTTAAGTTATTTATTTTTTGTCTCATGTTATCATATCTTTCACCTTGCATATATAAGTAAGGTTTCTTTTATACATTATGTATCTTATGTCATTTGTATCTTGTAGCAGCTTGTATGTATTGTATAATCTAATATTCATTTCTTGCTACTTTCTTGTTGATTATTGTTTTTGACTTTATAGGTAATTTTAGTTACTTGAGTCTATTGTTTGACATACATTGTATTCGTAACTATATAATTAGATCTTTAGATTTAGAAGCCTCTTTTCAATCTAGAAGTGTTTTGAGAAATAACTTGTGTTAAATGAAATTTGATTCAAAATGGACTTCACGATAGAATTTGAAAAGTTAAACATGTATAAACTAATATCATTTGAATTTGGTGTGGTTTGGAGGTTAAACACGTATAAACTAACATTCATTTTCTAATATCATGATAGAATTTTTTAGGGCTTGCAAAAAATTACAACTCATAAATTCATATAGTCATATGGATTCATATAGCCATACACATCTCTATAATCTATATGATTGCACACAATTGTACTTGTTAGAAAATGAATGTTGTAGAATTATCAAATAGTTCTACAGAATTCTCCATCATATGCATCACTTTGTATCATCAATTGATATGTTTTGCGCCATTGCCTACATTAGGGGTTGCTCTATAGTAACTTTTTGGATTTAAACAAAATTAAAATTATTTTACACAATTCTTTTAACTCCTAGTTATGAGGGGCTGAAGCACTTGGGCACCCTTGGCCATGAAGGGGATTAATGCCTACAAGTGCATAAGGAATGCCATCACTACCAAGTGCCACCCTCACTTATGTATCATTGCATTTGATGAGCTCCTAAGTGACCTAGTGATGTATATACTTTGTACTACTTAGATCTACCACTAGGCTAGTGCAACCACTCATCTCGCTACTAGAATAATGTTGGCCCCTATTTTATTTTCCTAATGGAGGAGATTTTTTTGGATGACATATATTTTTTTTCATATCAGTTTTTTAAATTTTTATATGCAAATTTTGAGAACTTTATAGTTGTAATAGGTATTGTTTCTATACTTTTATAAATGTTTGATATTTCTATTAGCTATCCATATTTACTATTGTTTTCTGACAAGTCATATCTTGTGCCCAAAGTATCTAATTTTAGATTTTTTATAGCCATTCAATATATATATAGTTAGCACTACACATGCATCCATACATTTTTTCTAGATTCTACCTTAGAAATTAAAATTTTACTTTGAAATAATTTTGACTACATTAGCTTATATCTTTAAAAACTATTGAAATTAGTGATTTATTTTGATAAATTTCCACCTCATGCTATGAAAAGTGTAGTGGAGAGGTACTCTCATATTTTGAAGAGCCAAAAGGTTTACCACCTTTTAGAACTATCAATCATTTTATAGACTTGGTTTCAAGGTCTTTAATTTCAAATTTAATAACATATTACCTCTCAAAGCTTGTAAGTATAGAAATAAACAAGTAAATTAAAAAAATATTAAAGGAAGATATAACCTAACACCTCTCTTGTGGATCTCCAACCTTTATTATTCCAAAAAGGAGAAGGATGAATGGAAAATGATCACTAACTATAAAACTTTAAATATAATAACTATAATGAATGAATGTTCTTTGTGAAGGATTAATGACCATTAGGATCATCTCAAACAAGTTCAATATTTCACAAAGATGGATCTCACTTAAAAATATAATTAAGTATGAATAGATCCTACTGATAACTAAAAGATACTTTTCAAAATTAAATTTGGGATTCATGAATGCTTAGTGATGCCTTTTAGTTTTGGTAATGCTCCTGCCACATTTATGTAGCTCATTAATGGTATTTTAGAGCTTATCTAGAATTTTTTATCACTATGTAATTCAATGATATTCTTCTATTTAGTAAGCATTTAGAAGATCATATTTAGCATGTTCACACTACTTTGGATATTCTATGATAAAACAAATTTTAAGCTATTAAGATGAAGAAAGCCTTCTTTGGTCAATGCTTTATTGATTACCTAGGTTTTCTTATGTGTTTTTATTCATCATAATTGAGTGTGTAAAGACCTTGACAAAATGAATGCTCTTAAATATTGGCCTATCCCTTATCGTGTTGTAAATATTAATATTCTACTATGGGTTATAAATTACTATAGATAATTTATTTATATTTTGTTCTATACTAGTCAACCACTTCACTAGTTTTCCAACCAAAATATTTTTTTATTATTTGCGATAAAAAAATAATCCTTCCAATATATTAAGGTGGAAATTTTTTAAGATCAAGTTCTTATTCTTATATATATTTAGCTACCATTTGAAATTGAAATAGATACTTCTAACTATGCTATAGGATTTTTTCTTAAATAGGGACTTAGACATCCAATAGTGTATCAATATCAAGACCCTTTTGTAGCCAAGATCAATTAAGACACGTATGGTAAGTAGTAGTATTCCTTTGACCAAGACTTGAGACAATGGAGGTACTACATTCTTGGTAAGAAAATAATTCTTCATAATCATCATCAACCCCTTATTTTTTTGAATAATATCACTTGAAATGAGCCTCATATATGCAATATTTCAATTTAGCCATTACATATAAAAAGGACACCACCAATAAAGTTAGTAGTTTTTTGATCCTCTCTCTAACCAAAGTAATGGGTATGTGTAGGTTCATGATGGGCCAAAAAGTGGCTATATGATGGGTATGTGGCTGACGACTTTTTTTTAACCCAAATTTGATGAAATAAAAAGGGTTTTTGAAAGAGATTCTTAGCTTTCCACCAATATAATTTATGTTTTACTTTGAATTTAATAAGTAGTTATTATTCATTTTCTATTTGAATTATGACTAAATTCCTGATTGATAGGCTGATTGAAAAACATCTATAGCTTTCAAACAGTATCACATTTTTTGAATCCAAAACATGTGTCACATTCTATGCTTCACATGCTATAGGATTAAAAAAATAAAAATTGAATTTCATGAAGTTTTGACCAAGTTAAGGTGGTTAGACATATGAGTTTTATATTTTTAAAATTTGTAATAAAAAATCATAATTAATTATTCCTTGGAAAAAATTACCACAAAAATGTCATCATATCAAGACATCAGTCCTCTACTTATATCTAAAATCTTATAAAAATGCTATTGTTTTTCATTTTGTGGTTAGAGATTGATTAAGCAGTGACTACTTCTTATTTTTTCCACAGAGTTAGAGGTACTCTTGCATTGAAATTTCAATTTTTCACTGGAAATAGATTTTTTTTTTTGAACAAACCTAGTAGTTTAGAAACTACATTCAATTTTCTATAAGATTGTATTCTTACATATTTTTTGAAATAATATAGACAACTTATTCAAATTTTTACATCAAGTTGCCCTAACTCGATTTTTTTGAATTTTTTGCCACTTAAGGGCCTATTTTTTTCCACTTGATGATCCACACTTTTATACCCTAATACATATCCTTGATGTTAAATTTTTTCCATATAGGGATTATAATTTTTTGTATTTTCTAGGCATCTTTTCTTTATGATATTCCTGCAGCATGCAATTATACTTAAACAAGCCCTTTCTTAGACTACACAGTTAGAGATGTTTGGTTACATAAGATGAATCGAGTAGAATATTTTAGTCATCAATGTTCTCTTTGTAGCCAATCTAAGCCTACTAATCACAAACTTAGTTTTTAAGCAACCTCTTCCTATTCCCTCTCAACCATGGGAGTCCATCTCTATGAAATTAATTAGTGGGTTGCCTACTATTTTAGATACATGATTGTATTTGTGTGTAATTGATATTTCAATTTAAAAATGGCCATATTCATCCCTTACAAGAAAAATATTGATGCTCTTTTAAAGCTATTGAATTATTTTTCAATAATGTATAGTGTTAATTTAGTTTCCCTTTTTTTGTTCCTTCTAATCATGAATCTACTTTTTTGAGTCACTTTTGAAAATAATTTTGGAATATATTATGGTGTTAAATTTGATATTATACAACTTTTCATCCATAAAAGGATGGCTAGAATGAATTGGTTGATTAGAATTTAGTTCAATCTCTTACAATCTTGATGGCACCCACCTCCTTGTAGGCATCTAAAATCCCACTAAAAATGAACAAATGGGTGGAAAAGGAGAGGTTGTGTTGTTGTAAGCAAACTCACACAACCTTTATAGAGGTCTACACATGTGCTGTAGGTCCAATTACAAGTTTTGGAGGCATAAAATCAACCATAGAGACACAAACTAAGTTGATGTACTAAAATAGATTGTTGGTGTGGGTAGCTACATCAATGGTTATAGGTGACTATTCAAAATTTCAACAACATAAAATACTTTAAACGTGCAGAAAAGTCCACAATTTTAAAGTAGAAAACTCATAATAAATTCTACTCATAAATAAGCATACAAAAGATAAAAAATATGGAGAGAATAATATTATATTATATTGAAAATCCAACTTTTTACACTCTTTTAGGTGCATTTACACAAGACTTTACAAAATAGAGCTCCATTTTCCATTCTTCTTTCTTTCTTTTTGTCTTATATGATTCCGCTACTGTCCTCTATGGCTTCTACTTCAGCCACTCTCTCCTTTATTCCCTATGTTCCTTTCGCTATTTTCTACATACTCCTATTCTGAATCCTCTTTTCTCTCTCTCCTGCCACTATTTTTCTTATTGTTCTATTATTCTCCACAAAATTGTCCAAAATTTGGAAGCTTCTCCAAAAGTCTTGTCTAAACACCCACAACATCAAAATTCTGGAATTAAATTCTCCAACAACCAATTTTTGAGTTCAAAAACTCCCTCCCAGTTTTAGCCTTTTAATTTCATTCATTGTTGTTGCTCATTAAATGGGCATACGTGTAGGTCTTACTGCCCTCAAACAAGAAACAAATCAATTTAAAATCCTTACAACTCCTTCACATGACATCATTTTGATATATATATATGAAGGCCCTCCATCAAATCTACTATAACAAAAATATATAGTGGGGTTCCTACATATTTTTTAGCATAACAATAACTAGGCTACACATGTCTCCACTAGCCATTATAATTTTTAGGTTTGTTACAGATATCAACCTCTTGCATATAAGATCTTAGTTTCTATTATTTCATATTCTTCATCAAACCAACAAAAAGAATAGGTCCAAGATTCCTAGTTTATTTGAAACGTAGCAAAAATTCATGCACACGTGCATGCAACTCTTCATATATCTTAGGCTAAGTATAAATAAAATCATGCTAAGAATCACATCCCTTTTGAATTCATAGTTAGGGATAAAGTTTGGATATATATAGATAAATAAAGGTTCAAAGGTGAACACCATCATAGTCTCAAACCTATTATCTATGGGCCTTATATCATTTTCCAATAGATAGGGGACATTTACTTCAAACTTTATCTCCCATCCCATCTTGGAATTCGAATGTGGTTAATGCTAATTAGTTGAAGCCTTATGAGCCACCTCAATTAGAAGAAGAAATTTCTCTCTCATTCTAAGCATAATATTATATATTTAGCCATCTTTGGATGTAGATTACTTTTTTGAGGTTCACACATGATCTACTAAGAGTCTAGGAATACCACTACACACTTGGTTGTAAGGATACCCTACCAACCCAAGCCAAGTGGATCTCATGTGAATATTTTGAGAAGTATTTTTCCATGTTAAAGATAAAGTGGAGACACTTTAGATTCTAAACATGGAGAATTTGACAAGACTTAGCCCCTTCATAGCCTCTTCTTTACACTTAATATATGATTAGTTATTATGATAAAATTTAATATTCTCATTAGATATAATATTTAATTAGTTTAATATCATAATATTTTTATTAAGATTTCTAGGAGATTATTTCTTCTAGAAGCATATTTGCATTTATTTAAAAATATATTTATGAATATGTTTTGGATGACCATCTCAATAAAAAAATCTCTTGTGAGTTTTGTGTTCTTGTGCACTCATACCATTAAAGGGATTCAATTTCACTATTGATTCATATTGAGGAGCTTATAATTTTTTGAGGGTTTCATGCCTATGTAATTTAGAGATACATATTAGCTTATTATGTTTTTTTTTTTCATTTCATCCCTTAGTAATCATCTTTCTAAGGGGAAAATACAAGCATTGAAGAGAAGATATCTTGATACACTCATTTTGGCTTCATATTTTTCCAAATCTATATTTTATTTTTCCTCAATTAGGTATTTTTCATAGAGAATTTCTTTGGAATTCTAAAAATTATCATGTCATAGATTTATTGGTCTACAGGTTGATAATGAAAATTGGAGTACGATTGCAAATGTTGAGTGTCCTAATGCTCTTTGGACCCACATTTCATATATACACATGGATATATGAATACTTTTGAATTCCTAGATGACCTTATTTCAAATAATCTTGTACCTCTTGATTATTAAAATAATATACCATATGAATATGATACAAATAGAGTTTTATTCTTCATAAAGCATTCCATTTTTAGATCATGATGAGGTTTTTTATGATTCTCCTTCTCCTTCTAGAAAGTCACTTTTTGATACTTCACTTTCATTGATTATTAGTGTATAATCATTGAAATATAAGATCACCTTATTGCTATTTCCTTAGAGTTAAGTATTTATTCATATTCTACTAATTCAATTTAGCAATATCCTTTTTTCTTGTAGATTAAACTTTGTGGGATGACCTTTTGATAAATGATGCATATTTATTTTTTGTGCTATCTTGAATATTTTGAGGAAAAACTTGAGAATATATATTTCCACTTTGATGATAGTTATGGAACAACTATTATCTCACCATATTTATCTTTTAGATTGTTCTTCGTGAACCTTCATAGGTTTCTATATTGGTTTCACCTCATTCCATTGTCAGACCCTTTAATTCTAACTTGTAGAAACTTGAGTAATTATTAGAGGCACATATCACAAGACTTATTTCCATATTTCTCTTCTTAGGGTGGGAGTTTAGTTTGAATATATCATAGGAATTTTCTATTTCCAAGAGGAGAATTATTTTTTCCACTTTTGGACAATATTTAATATTCATCTTCCAACATTCACCTTTGGTACAAGAGCCACTTCTTTATGGTGGTGCATAATTTCACTTTTCTCCCTTATGGAGGGATAATAACTATATATTCATGATGGATGTAGTCCATGGGAGGTCAATTTTTAGTCCTCTTTCCATCACTTATATAGGTTCATTTTCACATTTTCTCTCTTCCGGAGAAGGGTATTTTCCTATGGGATTTTCTCATTTACTTCATTTGTTAGAAATATTTTGTACATGGGTACCTAACAAGGCCTTGTCACTAGTACCCATCTTTGCGTTCTTGTATAAATATTTTTTTCTCCCTAAAATATACTTAAGGGGGATATTGGTGTGAATTATGTATATTACATAATTGGTGTAATACCCCTCATATTATTGCTTGATTTTTTTGACATTCTCTGTGGTTTTGTTTGGCACATTGTGGTTTTGATGATACTGTTGATATTATGTTGTGGTAGCTTAGACTGTTACTGATTATATACTCTTATGATGCCATGGATATTATGATGATATTTTATTACGATTGTTTTGATGAAATTATTTGGAATTCAGTAGACTAGAAAATAGTAATTGATGATATTGATGCAAATTAATGTAAACTTATAATGCTTTAGATGATGATATGAATTGGTGAGGGGACAGGTAGCATCACTCGTTCGCGAGCGCCCTGCTACACTGCAAATCCTTCTCACAATGCTTTGTAATTGATTTTATGTATGTATATTGTATATCACCTTGTTGGATGCAGGCTTTGCAGGAATAAGACTCGATTCCACCTATTTCGATAGGTCTGGGCGAGCATTGAACCAACCCAACGGCAGGAAGTTGAATAAAGGTGACATGAAAGTAACTCCGTTCCAAGGTGTCAATAGTCTTGTACCCTCTTGTGCGTCTTGGTCATAGTCATTGTGTTGTTGCATTGGTCTTTGTACGTTATTGTGATTTTATGATTTATCTAATGTGGTGTATGGTTGATTGTTGTGATTTAAATAAGTAAACAATTAATAAAATAAAAACATAAAATAATAAATAAATAAAGCATTGGATAAATATTAGTAGTAGTGGTGAAAATATTACATTTATTTTTGAATCTTACAAATGGTTGATTTTAATTATCTAATAAAGTATTGGGGAGATGATGATTCTATAAAAGTTCAATTTTGTGGATTTAAATTTATTTAATTTTAATCAAATGCATGATAAAAGAAAATGAAATGTAAATGCATGAAAAGGCAACAAAAGGAATTAAAGGGATTAATAATTATTTTGATTTATTTTCTTGAGATGTGACTTCTGGTATTCACGGGAAGAGGAAATTGAAAGGGTTTCCTGGATATTGATTTTAAGAAGGGGTTTTCTTTGTTTGAGGGGATAGTTCGAATGCTGGAGAAAATTTGCTTTCAACCATTTTCTGTCCTTGGCTTCTTTTCTTTTGTTTTCTGGAGAAATTATTGAAGAGGAAGAAGGATTTGGATCTGTTGCTGGAAAGATCGGCAGTAAGGAATTAGTTCAGCAAGAGGGATAAAGCTTCTACAGTTTTTTGCAAGCGTAGGACACCAGGTTCTTTCCTTTTAATCATTTATTCTCTGTTAAAATAGGAATTGTTCTCTGTGTGTTAAATTTTCATCTAGGGTTGGAAATCAAAAGTTTGTGGAAAGAAATCTTTTGGGTTATTGTTTAATCAATGGAAATCTATCTGGGAATCAGGATTGATATATGTTAAAATGGAATTTTCTTGTTGTGGGGTTCTGGACTGTGTTATTTGAAAAGGGATTTTGTTTGAAATCTAGAAATGAACAGTACTTCTGTTGTTTCGTTTTAAAAATAAAAATAAAAAAATACATGTTTGTTTAAAGAGCAATTTCTTTTCAATGAACTTCTAGAATTGAGATATTCTTGTTATGCATATATGTTATAAAATATTCCTCTGGCACAGAGTACAGTGTTTATTCTTCCCTGATGTTGAAATGTTCAGATTCCAGTATATATATATATATAAATATATATATATATATATATATGCACATATATATTTATACTTATATAAATATTCAACGAAAAATTAAATCATCGAACTTCGTTATGTTTCCGTCGGTCCTGTTCATAGAATTTTTGTTTGGGTATTATATAAACAATGGCTGTGTGGTGGTTCGGCCTCGGCCGTACCCACCACCCCGCCGACGGTACCGTGTGACAGTCTGCGGACTGTCCACGGCAGTCCGTAGACTGCCCATGGCCGGGCATTTTTCCCCGTGCCCTTTTTGTTGGGATTAAAATTTCCCATTTAAATTTGTATGTATTTAAATTTATTTTAATACGCGAATTTTAATTATATTTATTGTGTGATTTTACTTTTATAAATATATATATATATATATATGTATAAATGTATATATATATATATATATTTATATTTGTATATATATATTTATTAACTTATTTATTCAGATTCCACTGATTATTTAATTTTGTCAAAACAAAACATTTTGTTTCTTTTTCTGGGTAAAATAAAACAAAATCTGTTTAAAATGGAAATAATAATAATATAGAAAGAAATCTATTTTTTTGTTATTGATTTATTAAATTACCAACTTTAAGAGGATATGTTAGTAGAAAAATCAATTTATGAATATATGACATAATTGATTATTTAATTCTTGTTTTGAGTGAATATTTTGAAATAGAATTTATTATGGAATTAAATAAATTATTATTTATATTTTTTTGTTATCTTGTAGAATTGTTGGGTTCGGGACTTTGTTAGTTCATTCATGGGGGAATCCTTTTGCGTTAACACTGTAGTCTTCCAGAGGATTGTGAATTTGTTGAATTTATATCTCTTCATCTTGAGTTCTGTTAAGTTGAGTATTATGAATGGGGTGTACCGAGTTATGAGACCTTGTTATGGTATTTTATTTGCGAGATGAGTTATGCCTCCTGTAATATTTTTGTTGTTGTTTTTCAATGTTTATGATTGGAATGGTACAACCCCTATTTATTTTTGGTTTTGGTTGGGTCTCTAGGGAGAGTGGCTCCTCGTGGGGGCCGACACCCCGTTTAAGGGGAAGGGCATAGGATAACCCATGAGTGAGTTAGTAAACAAGTGAAAACCTAATAATTAACTTAGGAGGGTTGGGTAGTAATATCATTACAAGATTTTAAAATGGATGCCTCGTCTTCATTAGTGCTTCATAGCTAATGGAAATTTGAAATTAGAAGTAGTTGAGTAAGGTCATGACCCTCGTCTCCGCGAGATCCTATAATCATAGGAGTCACCCTATGGACCCAGTAGCCTCCTAGTTGGGAGGAAAGGAGCCTGGGATAGCCATAGATGGGGCCAGAAGCCTCCGGTTGGGAGGAAGAAACCTGGGGATAGCCCATGTAGGACTATTATGTGATGGCACTCCCTAGTTGCCATATGTTTTACTTTATTGATTTCCTCTGGAAGTAGGTTATGGGAGTTGGTTTAGATCTTTGTTTGAATTGATTTAAATTGATTTATGATTATTGTTTTGAGACATCTTTAGCATGCCCTATGGTCTTGTATGATCTCATGTTTGATTTACGATCTTGAATCTTTATGATACTATGATTTGATGATTATTGTTTGTTCATTTTAATTGGAGTATTGTGTTATGGATCTATGTTGGTACTTTCTATATGTTGTACTTTTGTTGTCAGTCTTGGTCGGAGTTACTTCTCTGTCACCTCTTAGCACGGGGGTGGTCGGGTGGAACGTGCTCCGCACACCGTTGGGTTCCCCATCAACGTTCGTTGGTTTCAGTCTCATCCAGTTGAATATTTGTTCTAGTTGATCTCTATGTATTTTGATAATCTTGTATATTGTAATTCATCCCACATGGTTGGGAATCATGATGTAACTATATTGATATGATGTAAAATTTGAAAGATGTTGTAATGTAGTTATCTACTTTGTAACTTTATTTGGCTATGTAATTTCTCATGGTTTTATCTTGTGATGGAATATATGTATATATATATATATATATATTATGTTGTCATTTATAGTTCCTTTTGATATCTTATGAGTTGATGTTTAGTAATGTCTATTTCGATGTGACCTCATGGGCCCCAAAGGACAGAGTTGATTATGTTGTTTGTATTGGAATGAAATGAAGTATATGTGTATGTATATGATCATTTAATATTTAGTATGTCGATTATTTGTTTTGCTTTTAAAAAAAAAATGTTTGCATTCTTTAGTTGTTTGTTCTTTGGGGCTTGCACGGCGGGCGTTACAACTTGGTATCAGAGCCAAGGTTGCACACGCTGGGGTCTCTGGGTAGTTGTGTCCACTAGGCAACCTTTGTGTGTTGGCGCTTAAGCTCATGTGTACCTTTGTCTTGTTGTGCAGAAGCATGCCTAGAGGCAGAGGTAGAGGTAGAGGTAGAGGCCGAGGAAGAGGCCGAGGGGGTGGCCGTGGGGCCAACCAACCGAGTCCTTCACCGCCAAGTTCTCACGGTCTTGAGTCTAAGGAGCAACAGAATTCTCAGAACAATCTGTCAGGTGGTGGACCGAATCCGGAACAGCTGGGGTTGGATGGGCAGTTGCAGCATCTTTTGGGTGAGCTTCTTGATAGATTGGGCCCTAGACCTAATGGGGATCAACCGGTTGAGAGAGAAAGAGAAAGGTCTCCAAGGCATAGGGGAGCTGCAGTTAAGCATGATGCATTATTAGCTCGCCATATGAGGGATTTAATGAGAGCTCATCCACCTACCTTCGATGGCTCTGGAGGAGGGTTGGAAGCTAAGACCTGGTTAATTGATTTGGGCCAATGCTTCGCAATGCACCCCTATGGTAGTAATACCAAGGCTCGATGTGCTGTTATGCATTTGCGGGGTTTCGCGTCCACTTGGTGGCAGCTTGAGGAACAGAAGTTGCATATGGATATCAGTATGGTCACTTGGGAACTTTTCTTGGAAAGGTTCAGGGCTCGCTTTCTCTCAGATCATTGGAGGCAGCGCAGGGCAGATGAATTCCACGATCTTAAGCAAATGGCAATGTCAGTAGAACAGTATGAACGTCGCTTCTATGAACTAAAGCAGTATGCAGGGATTAGCCATGATGAAGGGATGTTGGTTCAGCACTTTGTTCGAGGTTTGAACGCACGCATCAGTGGTGGTGTAAGGGTCTTCGAACCTAAGACCATGGAAGTAGCTGTCAAGAAGGCTCGTTTGGTAGAGGAAAACTTGGCCATGGCTTTGGGTGGTCATGTAGGAGTACAGATTGGTAATGTACCCGCTCCTAGAGCCATTTCGCAAGGGGGTCAAACTCAGTCAGCAGGACCTTCTAAGAGTCGTTTTGGGCCTTCAAAAGGGGGTCAGCAGCAGCAGTCTCAACCAAAGCACAAGAATGTTACTTCCCAGCAAGGTGGTCAATTTCAGTTTCGCAAGGATCGGAACCGGAACTGTACCAGTTCGGGACAGCCTGCGTTGAGTTTTCAGTCCGCACCTAGTCGTGGGAGTTTCCAGCAATCGAATGCTCCGGCCGGGGGAAGAGGTTTTGGTCGAGGTTCTGGATGTTTCTCGTGTGGGCAGCAAGGGCATATTGCTAGGATGTGTCCTCAAAAGAGTGCTTCAGAGTTTAGTCAGAAACCAGCGCTATCCGAGCCGACAGTAGGTGATGCAGGGAGATCTCACCGAGTCTTCGCAATAGTGGATCATCGGCAGGCGGATCATCAGAGCACCGTCATTGAAACTACAGGTTCATTACATAAGTTTAACATTTCAGTTCTATTTGATTCTGGTGCATCTGATTCTTTTATCTCTCCTTTAGTTGTTGAGCGATGTAAACTGGGGGCAATAAAGCAAAGCGAAAAGTGGCAGGTTGAGTTAGCTTCAGGATCTAAGGTTGTGGTCGAGAAGCTGGTGCAGGGTTGTAGGTTAGAGTTAGGGGCAATGTCGACTAAGGTGGACCTCAGAATTCTTCCACTTGGTTCTTATGATGTAGTCTTGGGCATGGATTGGCTAAGCTCACATCGTGCCTTGATAGATTGTCGTCATAAAGCAGTGCGGTGTGTGGATGATTTTGGTAAAGAGGTGGAAATTGTGGGTGTTCAGAGGCCTGTTTCTTTGAGAATGATTTCAGCTATGCAGTTAAAAAGGTGTTTTCATCAGGGTTGTCAGCTCTTTGCAGTATCGGTTAGTGACCTTGAGTTGGAGGATAGTCGTGAGGTGTCATTGAATGATTATCCTCTCCTTGCTGAGTTTTCTGATGTTTTCCCTAGTGAGATACCAGGTATGCCTCCTAAGCGAGAGGTGGATTTCAGGATAGATTTGGTGCCTGGGGCTGAGCCTATCTCTCGGGCTCCTTACAGGATGACCACGCAGGAACTCCAAGAGCTTCGCCTGCAGTTAGAAGAATTGTTAGCTAAGGGGTTTATCCGCCCTAGTGTATCTCCTTAGGGAGCACCAGTGATCTTTGTCAAAAAGAAGGATGGGTCTGTCCGCCTTTGTATCGATTACCGACAATTGAATAAGGTAACAGTAAAGAATCGTTATCCCCTTCCCAGGATTGATGACCTCTTTGATCAAATAAAAGGGGCAAAGGTATTTTCCAAGATCGACCTTAAATTAGGGTATCATTAGTTGCGGATAGCAGAGGCAACCATTCATAAAACTGCATTTCGCACTCGGTACAAACACTACGAGTTCACGGTGATGCCATTCGGGTTAACGAATGCACCTTCAGTCTTTATGAGTCTAATGAATGGGGTGTTTCGAACTTACTTGGATAGGTTCGTCCTCGTGTTTCTTGATCATATTTTGATTTATTCTAAGTCTATGGAGGAACATGAGGTGCACCTAAAGCAGGTTTTGCAGTGCTTAAGGGATAACCAGTTGTATGCCAATCTGGAAAAGTGTGACTTTTATAAGACTGAAGTTCAGTATTTAGGCCATGTGATTTCTGGTGAGGGAATTTCTGTTGATCTTGCTAAAATCCAAGCTATCATGGATTGGCCCGTGCCCACTAATGTCTCAGAAATTCGTAGTTTCATGGGACTAGCTGGGTATTATCGGTAGTTCATGCAGGGCTTTTTGAGGATTGCGCATCCTATCACATCACTTCAGAGGAAAGGAAAGAAATTTCTTTGGACAGAGCAGTGTCAGTTAGCTTTCCAAACCCTTAAGGAGAAACTGACTAGTGCTCCAATTTTGGCAGTGTCGGATCCTTCAGGTGATTTCATGGTTTGTACTGATGCCTCTTTGGAGGGTCTTGGAGCTGTGTTGATGCAGGATGGGAGAGTGATTGCTTATGAATCTTAGAAATTAAAAGATCATGAACTCAATTATCCCACGCATGACCTTGAATTGGCCGCAGTTGTTCATGCTCTTGTGAGATGGAGGCACTTTTTGTTAGGGCACCGGTTTGAGTTGCATTCAGATCATCGGAGTTTGCAATACATCTTCACGCAGCCGAATTTGAATGCAAGGCAGAGAAGGTGGATGGAATTTTTGTGTGAGTATAATTTTGAGGTTAAGTATATTCAGGGTACGGAGAATGTGGTGGCTGACGCTCTAAGTCAGCGTAGGCATGAGGTTTCTGCAATGTCTCTTGAGGTGGATTTGAAGAGTCAGATTCTTGCAGCCCTTCCTTCAGATAGTTGGTATTCAGAGGTGAAAGCTGAGGTAGAATCAGGTAGAACTTTGGAGGGGAAATTTGTTGGTTATTCGTTGGATTCGGATGGTGCTTTGCGTTTCTCTGGACGGTTGTATGTACCTTCTTCAGAGGGTCTTCATACCTTGATTTTGACAGAAGGTCATCGGGCACCTTACGCGGCACATCCTGGAGTTAAGAAAATGTATGCGGATCTGCATTCACTTTATTTTTGGTCAGGGATGAAGCAGGATATCGCCGACTTTGTGGCTCGATGTCTTGAGTGTCAGAGAGTAAAGGTTGAACATCATCATCCAGCAGGATTGCTACAGCCTCACCTTATTTCAGAGTGGAAATGGGATGTTATTTCCATGGATTTCATTGTTGGGTTGCCTATGTCATCTAGACGACATGATGCTATTATGGTCACAGTTGACAGATTGACTAAGGTAGCTCATTTTTCTCCTGTTCGATCTTCGTATACGGCATCTTATGTTGCTAAGGTGTTCATGAATGATATAGTTAGATTGCATGGGATACCACGGAGGATCATTTCTGACAGAGACCCGGTATTCACGTCTGCATTGTGGACATCTTTGCAGCAGTCTTTGGGAACTAAGTTGAATTTTAGTTCTGCCTATCATCCTGAGACTGATGGTCAAACTGAGAGGGTTAACCAGGTGCTAGAGGATATGCTTCGCATGTATGTCAGGGATCAGCAATCACATTGGGAGGACTATCTGTACTTGGTTGAGTTTGCATATAACAATGGGTACCATAGTTCTATTGGTATGGCTCCTTTTCAGGCTTTGTACGGTCATCCTTGTCGTACTCCTTTGAGTTGGGATTGGTTGGAGGACAGGGTGCTTCTTGGGCCCGAAATGCTTAGAGATATGGAGCAGCAGGTGTCTCGCATTCGGGAGCATCTTGTAGCTGCTTAGGATAGATAGAAGAAGTATGCTGACGCTCATAGAGTTGATCGATAGTTTGCAGTTGGTGATCAGGTGTTCCTTCGAGTGCGCCCACGAAAGAGACCAATTCGTTAAGGAAAGGGTTCGAAGCTTGCGCCTCGCTTCGTTGGACCCTTTGAGGTGTTGGAGCAGATTGGACCTGTTGCTTACCATTTAGCTTTGCCACCTAGTTTGTCGCAGATCCACGATGTATTTCATGTTTCTGTTCTTAGACCATATTTTCCTGATGTTACTCATGTTCTGGATTGGAATGCTCTTCAGGTCGAGGATGGGCAGCTGGCACTCGAGCCCGTGGCCGTGCTTCAGCGTTGGCGACTTACCCTCAGAGGCAGAGAGATTGATCAGGTGCGGGTTCAGTGGAACCCGAATGATGAGGCTTCAGCTACTTGGGAGGATGCCTCTCGTATCAGGGATTCTTATCCTTATCTTTTTACTGGCTTCCAGGAGTAAGCCGAATTTTAGGGGGGGAGGATGTAATACCCCTCATATTATTGCTTGATTTTTTTTTACATTCTCTATGGTTTTGTTTGGCACATTGTGGTTTTGATGATACTGTTGATATTATGTTGTGGTAGCTTAGACTGTTACTGATTATATACTCTTATGATGCCATGGATATTATGATGATATTTTATTACGATTGTTTTGATGAAATTATTTGGAATTCAGTAAACTAGGAAATAGTAATTAATGATATTGATGCAAATTAATGTAAACTTATAATGCTTTAGATGATGATATGAATTGGTGAGGGGATAGGTAGCATCACTCGTTCGCGAGCGCCCTGCTACACTGCAAATCCTTCTCACGATGCTTTGTAATTGATTTTATGTATGTATGTATATTGTATATCACCTTGTTGGATG
>VDFB02190870.1:0-14522 GCA_007258455.2 Sequoia sempervirens | reverse complement strand
TCAAAAGTTCCAACAGATGTTGTGTACTATGAGGATATAAGGTTTTACATCCATTCTCAGTTGAATGAGATCAAAAATACATCTTCTTTCGAAATAGTCTAACTTGATCTGCTTAACGAGAATGGGGTATACAAGCTAGATTATGTGAATATTTCTACAAAAGGGTTGAACATCTGGAAATATTTTCCAGCCTTTTGTGAAAGAAAGGAATGGGTAAGAATTATCTTGAGCCACATTCATGGGGATTTCATTTGGCTTGAAAAAACCCTATATGGTCACAAAGGATGAAATTAGGGTACTTTCTGGTCTTTGTGCCTCTAGACTAGGCCTCATGCAAAAATCTGTGAAAAATGAAATGGTTATGGAGCTCACCGGTGCTAAATTTGATAAGAGAGACCTAACTGTTAATGATATCATTGATCCCATTGTTCAATATGCATCAATGGGGACTATATATAAGATCTACTTCACAAACAGAGAGGGATCAACCACCACAACTATAATTCACACCACACATCAAATGGGAAAAGAAGGTGCCAACTTTGATCTATGTGAGCTATTAAGAGTGCAACTAATGGAGAACCTGAGGAAAACAAAAGAAACCAATTATAATTTCAGGTTTGGTTCTTTGATTATATTCCTTACTTTCCTCTTTTTGAATGAGTTACCTAGATTTAAGGGTAAAATATGGGACAAATTCACTCCAGTAGCAACACATATTACACAACATATAAATTTTTTCAAAATGAGCAAGTTTTCACTATCTTTTTTTGGGGATTTTTCAAGAATTTGCAAAATGAAATTCAAAGCAGATATAGGATACCATCTAGTTTAGTTTAGTGGTATGAAAATGAGATAAATTTTGTGGTAAACAAGGATCATTATTTTATGGAAGAAGTGGAACCTACAACCTCATGGATATCTAAGTTTCCCTATGAGGTTGAGAATAATTTGTACAAGATTATGCATATATTTTGTTTTCAAATCCAAAGGATCACAAGGTAAAAATATTTGGCAGAATAGAGAATTCATGGATGAAATTTACCAAAAGAAAAAAGAGGAAGCCACTGAAAAGAAAGTGCAAAATGTTCTTAAGGAGATAAGTGCTCCATGATACTCAAAAATAAAAGATGAAGATGAGCTTCACAATATTTTTGGCACTTCCTTAAAGACTATATTAGATAGCCTTGTGGAGGTTTCCATTGCCAAATCTTCTCTTTCGGAAGCCAGTCAAGGTCCAAGGAGACCAGGCAGATCTTCCTATGTTGTTGTATCTACTCCACAACCCTCTGAGTCCACACAAACATCTGACAGTAAAAGGAAAGCTACATCTACAACTCCTTTGAAGAAAAAGGCCACTAAAGCTAGAAATGCTAGGCATCTCCTTGCAAAAGTAGAAAGGGAAGAATATTGTAAAAGAGGATGTTGAGCAAACCCCTCTGATTGCACACGAGCCACTTGATTTTAGGGCCATCTTGAATCACATTTTTTAGTATAGTCTACTAGATGATACAATGGAGCTACATCTGGATGTCCCTCTTGAAGACAAGAAAACAATTGAGAAGGAATTCATTGAATATATGCTCATGCAAAATATTCCCTTCAATAATATTGTTGACCAAGCTCTAAATAGCCTAGTTGAGGATTTGAGATAGAGAAGAGAAGAGGCTATCAAGGTAGATGAAGAAATGAAACAACAATTGTAGACACCTAAAAATGGTCTAGAGAATCTAATTAATTAAATACGACTTATTTGATTAATTAATCCTAAATTCATCTACTTAGTAAATAAATAGAAATATTTATTTATATTAAGTTCACTATTAATTCTTCTATTTTATCACTTTATTTCCTCTAATTTAAATAAACAAAATTAAATACTTTGTTTTATTTAATTATTATCATTATTATTTCTTTTATACTTTATCCATTAAATTCTATCTTAAATTAAATATACAGCTTCAATAGTTGGCATTATTTAATTATTACATCATACTTCTTTTCTTCTATTTAATTTAATAAAAAAAATTCTATAGTTTATTTTATTAAATTATTTGGTACCTCTTTAAAGATTTGAATAAATCAAATATATTCAAATAAATGCATAAATCAAATCCCTCTATTCACTCTGTAAAATTATATTTTTCAAATCTAATTAATTTAAGCATGTTCCATGGGAAGGCAGGGACTAGGCACCATGAGGAAATCCTCTCAATCTTCTCCTCCAAATATGTCCCTCTCATCTTGCCTGGTGTTTTCATGGGGATGAACAATCCTCATGATTAGCTCCACCTTCTTATCTCATACCATTCAAAATCTCCAGAATTAATCTCAGCCTCTGTTGTGTTACCCCTGTGCAAATGTGCTGCCAGAAATCTATATATACAGCCTTCTGAAGCATCAAAATGATCCAAGAATTATCATCCTTTATGCAAAATTACTCTGCAGGAATTAGTACTCAAAGCAACCAGCAATCATTAGCATTAGCATTTTAGTATCATAGCATCATGGCATCATTAGATTTCATATCATGGTAGCATCATAGTTTCTTTTTACTGTAGCTTTCATCCATCAGGCTTCATTTACAGTAGCTTCATATCATCTAGAATTCATTAGAAATCATCACATCACAACATCTAGCATCCATTCCATTCTCTAGATAAGAATTTTAAATAGTTACGGTGCTTACAAATCTGAGAGCTTCTATAATTTGATAAATCTTTGGAGATAGGAGACAATGAGACACTTTCAGGCTTTTCTATGTTTTAAATTAGTTTAATTGCTAATTAATCTTGATACAATTTTTCATTAAGAGGTGTATTTAATTGTATTTAGTTTACATTTTCCACATCTACATTTTGGCTCCCACTGTGGGGCCCTACCCCATGTTTTTAACAATTTTTCTAGAAAGTTTTCATATAGGAGTCTGGCATGATCCGTTTTAGCGCGTTCAAAGAATTCTATAGCGCTTCTAAAGACTGTTCTAGCACTTTTGATGAAAAGTATAGCGCTTCAGAGGACTGTTCTAGCGCTTCTAGAGAAAAATATAGCACTTTGCATGACTGTTTTAGCTCTTTAATTCACAATCCAACATGGACCCGGCCAGTAATATTTAGCATTTATTTTAAGCGGCTTTTTTCTATTTCTATAAGCTTTTGGCAATTCTATAACATACAAAATTTCTATAGCAATTTTATTTGATTTTTTATAAGCTTTTTTGATCACTATCATAGTGCTTCTATATAACTCATTTTCTGGATCGACACATCCATGGCGATGAAATTTCATTTCTTGAGTTGGATTAAAAGAATCAATCTAGGATAGGCAGTTCTTTAGTTGGTTTAAAATGGATCCAATCCTAGGATATTCACATTTCAAGTGGATTAAAATTTATCAATCTAAATTGATCCACCAGACTTTTCAATTTGGGATTTAAAATGAACATCATGTGTCTTTGTGAAGCAACATCTTCACATAGATTAGAAATTTTAAGTTTGGGCTTTAAAATTTGAACAAGTGGTTTCTATGTTTTGAATGGTTGATAGGCATATGTTCTACCCTTAAGCTGGGTGATCCAAAAGCTAGGCTTCGTCCTTTTATGCATTCTTCAAGTTTATTACATCCTTTAGAAGGCCTACGTAGTGGGAAGAAATTACTAACCCTCACGGGAGCGACCTAGGGTTCAAACCAAAGCGAACTTTTTCCACACCACTATAAAATTTCATTAAAATTTGGGAAACCCACTTTTGCTAGAAGTGTACAAGATAACCATCCCTAAAACCTTTGTTCTAAAGGTTGGGAGGTATCTAAGAGGTCTGTATTACGCTGCGAGCGGAAACACTTTTAGAGCCTGAGTGTAGGTATCCGGTGATGCGATAACCCGGAGACATTGTAATACTCACGGTGTAAGGAGGAAGGGCTGCCCCAAGACACTCACCATATAATTACCAAGGACCATTTTCTCAGGGGATCTAGTATCCACTTCTGTCACTCTGAGTACACACTTGGAAAAGACAAAAACACGAGCGCCCTCTGGGGGGTGACATTGTTGTGTGAGTCAATGCAATTTTAAGTTGTGGGTTGTTGAGTATAACGATGAACTTTTGACTATTAAGAGTGAGTCTGTCTGAAGTTTCTTCTTGTTATCAAACCAGTGAAAATCAGACCATGTGTGGTTCTTTTGAACATACACTATATGTTTAGATTACAACTCTTAAAAAACAACTGTCTTCATTTGAGTGTTGTGTATTCCAAAATCATTAAAATTCAGATAAAAGATCATCCTGAAAAATACAAAATCATACATGATTAGAGATTGGAAAACCACTAAGTTTTTCAAAAAATCTTTGGCCAAGAGAATTAAAAAACTTAAAAAAATGCTTAGTTACAAACATCTTTTGCAAAGACGACGTTTCTTGTATCAGAATAGGAAGACTTTGCTTCATCATAGAACATTCCTCCATAGGTTCCATAATTTCGATAGGGGTTACACTGATGATTATGTTGTAGAACCTTTGACTTCATAAGCCTATATTCAAAGAAACGCTCTTTCACAGGAATTCAACCATAGTCATCGTATTCGACAATCCTCCATTCCACAACCTGCCATAGAATACTCCACTAGACCAGATCAGTTCTTACTGTAGACAAAAGTCTGGAAACCTTATAGTTAAACATAAACTATAGCACTTCTGAAACAAACTATAGCGCTTCAACCCTTTGTTTTAGTGCTTCAACCCTCTGTTTTAGCGCTTCAACAATCTATTTTTGCACTTCAACCCTCTGTTTTAGCGCTTCTGAACAATCTCATAGCACTTCTGTCCAACAAACCAAACTACCAGGAAATTCTAGTATCCAACATTCTAGCGCTTCCACAAAAAAATAGAGTGCTTCTGAACTCTGTTTAGCGCTTTTTCCGTATGTTATAGCACTTCTGCTCTCTATTTTAGTGCTTCTGTACTTTATTTTAGCGCTTCTGCCCTTTGTATTAGGGCGTCTACAGAAGAAGAAAAACAAAAAAACTTTCAGAACAACCGTCAAATAGACCAACAACAGAAACATAATATTTTACCAGTCAGAAAGATTTTACAGACTAGACAGTATCCTAACATCATGAAAAAAAGTAGGTTCTTACAAGTTAAAATTGTTTCACACAAAAACCAGATCTTGTAAAATACAAAGTGTCCAAATTATCAAAACAAATCCTGGATTAGTGAGCCAAGTTTCCTCAACAGGATTTTTGACATCCTACCATCACGAGACAAAAAGACTCAGTAATCAGGAATTTTAAGTTAGCCTCATCAATAGAATACATCATTCTATTTTGGCTTCTTTAAAAAAAAATCAAATTGACACTAACACCACATAGAAGATCTAAGTTTAGTAAGGGAAAACAACAAAAACTTGTATGCCAATCTTAACAAGGTTGCAAAGGCAAAAACTCAGAGAAAAGGAAACTAAAATTCTAAACATGGCTAAAGAGAACCCTTTTTTTTTATACCAACAAGATGAGAACAATGAAATAACACAAGAGGATATACAACACACACAACAAGACCCAAATTTTCATAAATTTATGGAAAAGGTCTTAGAACAAGACATGGAGAAATACCTCTTAATGTTAGCAGAGTTAGGTGCCAAACTTTCGAAAGATTTTGACATCAATCGGTTGAAGGAAACACCTAGAACTAATGAGACGGAACCAAACCACACCCAGGATACAAATCAAGTAGTAGCTTTAACGGCTCAAATGCAAATTCTACAACAACAGGTTCAAAACATGCAAACAGGAACCACAAAAACATATTTATTAAAGGACATTTTTCCTTACCCTTTTCATCCATGTGTGGATATGATACCCTTCCCAAGACATTGTGAGTTTCCTAAGTACGACAAATACAATGGAAAATCAGACCCAATTGACCATGTACGAGAATTTAGAACAATGAGCCTCAAATTTGTGCAAGAAGATACATACCTCATGAGGTTATTTCCTAGGAGTTTGGGAGCCCATTGCATGGAATGGTTCTCAAAATTACAACCAGGGATCAGATCCTTTGAAGAATTGGTTAACAAATTCATCTCTCAATTCTCTTTCAACATAACACATGACATAACCATAAAGGATCTCTATAATCTAAAAGAGAAAAATGGTGAGACATTTTTATCATTCTTACAATGATGGAGAAAGTTGTTCGCTAGGTATCCTTGATCTATACCTGAAGAGGAGAAGATTGAATTATTTATAGACAACTTAAATGATCAAATGAGTTATCGACTTGAATTACAATGTCCATCAACATTCAAAAAAGTAATTGAGAATGGGCTCAAAATCAAGGAAGCCCTAGTCAAACAAGGAGTGATCAAGCACTATAGTGAAACATCCAACAATGCAAATCACTATGGAAACAACGACAAGCCAAAATTTTGGCAAAAAAATAGAAATACTAGAAATAATGAACCTACAACTAACAATGTAAAACTAGTATTCAATTTGATAGCACCAACTATCAAAGAAAACCAAAATGAAAACCAAAACAACAACCAGGGCACTATCCAAAACAACAACACCAAAAATGGAGAATCACGACCGTCATACCAAAGGCAATCAAATTGATGAAAATTCACCCCATTAGGACAAACATTAGAATCAGCAATGAAAGAACTCATTGTGAACAAACTTATTACTTTTTTCAAAAGCTCGAAACTGGGAGCCAAAGGTAAAACCATCATGGTGGAACGATGCAGATTATTGTAATTTCCATAAGAATAGAGGACATAAGACAAACGATTGTATGCAACTAAAACACCTAATACAAGACTTGATCGAAGCCAAGAAGGTGTTTGTTGAAGGGCCTCAGACAAACAATGATCACAGTGCATTTATCAATCCATTACCCAACTATGAAAAATGAGAGTCTTCTTCTTCTAGTGGTAAGGGAAAAAGTATAAACTATGTCTATGACACCACCATTCTTTGCCTTTCCGAGGTAGAGAAAAATGACATTGACACCCAAAAGGATAACACAAACAGCAATAACATTGAATCCCTGAATATGAGGACAAGTGCAGGAACATTTGATAATCAAATCAATGTTTTAAAAATAAGGGAAACACAAGATCATCCACAAGTCAATATAACGACAAGGGGACAATCCAGGGTAATACTGAAAGGAATTTCCTCCAAAAAAAATGCTCCCCCATCACATCAATACAATATCATTGACCAATTACAAAAGATACCTGCGCAAATATCCATTTTAGAACTTCTCAAAATTTCACCATCACACAAGGAAGTTTTAGAACAAGCTCTCATCGCTACAATGGTCCCTAATAATTTGGATGTTTGTCAATTCCAAGCCATGGTGGGACATCTCACCACACCTCATTGTCTATCATTCTCTAAACAAGATGATGTATCTATAATCACCCACACAATGCAGCCTTGCATATCAAAGTTCTCATCCATAAACACCGTGTTAAGCGTGTTCTGATAGATGGAGGAGCTGGTCTAAATATTTGTACCTTGAAACTAATTCATGCACTAGGCTATTCTAACAATGCTATTGACACCAAGAGAAAAATAACAATAAAGGCATATGATGAAGAGGAAAGGTCTTCCAGAGGACTTATCATACTTACAATCTAGGTAGGGCCGATTGTCAAAAACATTGTTTGTCAAGTGTTAGACAAAGATCTAACATACAACATATTATTGGGTCATCCATGGATCCATGACATGCAAGCGGTACCTTCAACATACCATCAATGTCTAAAATTTCTAGTGAATGGACAGGAAGTCACCATATCAGCTGACAACAACAATCCACAGATTTGCAGCATGTTGAAAGCAACTCAAGACAATCTGATACCTCATAACTGAGAAGTCAATACTTCTAATTCATCTACTATGGATAGCCAACCCAATTTTATATCTAAATGAGTTGAGAAAAAGAATCTAGAGAAAGACATAACTATCACAGACACATCAAAAGCCAAAGGTCCTATAATGAATTATCACAACAAATTTCAGAAAAGGTTCAGATAAAGGAAGAGGGTGTTGGAGAATATTCTCTTGAGCAATCTTTATGCCTATCACAGTTACTCCCATCACCAAAAACATATGGACAACCCATATTAAAATATCCAAGATCATCACAACCCATCACAACTCTAAATGAAAGGTTCATAAAAGAAGGTACACTCTAACATGAGTCCGAAGACAAAGCCATTCTCAGTTGGCTATACAAAGATGAGGAAGCATCAACATCAGCAAATGTCAGCATCAAAATAGATAAGTATGGAAAAGGGAAGGCCATTTTAGAGAAAATGGGTTACAAAGGCCAAGGACCAATTGGAAAAAGAAAGGATGGTATTATTGAACCCATTCAGCCTCTCACATTATAGCCTAAAGACAAAATGGGATTAGGCTACATAACTAAGCAAAAAGAATAAGAAACCCAAAAGGCAGTGGAAATGATACTACAAATGAGAGATGGCTCTGACACAAACTCAAATTAATATGAATGGGATCATCTATCTGCTACATCATATACTGATAAAGAGATTGATATTATCCAAACGTATACACCCTTATGAGAGGAGGGACAAGGTTCAGGAATTAGAACATTTGTTATGGGATCAACAAATATTGATGACTCAAGTGAGGACAATCAGACATCGAGTGAGTCAGAAAACTTGGAGGTGAGTACCGTCATAAACCTTGAACATCCTACAAATAAATTTGACCACCTAGCTATCATGACACTTACAACAGTTGACCTTGTTCAATCTGATGACTTGTTACCATTAATACACCCCAAACTTATTGACTAGGAACCCATCAAACCTAGTCTTATACCAATCTTTTCAAATGATGATGCCATCATAAATTATCTATGTTGTGAAAAAACTGATACAAGTACTATCCATAACACTCATATCAATACTTTACATCAGAAGGGTGCCAAATCTTTCAGTTGCAAAAATGATAATAGGACAAATAAATATAATGATGAAAACCTCTCTGAGGCAGCATTAGATTTTGAAAAGAGAAAAATAAAGAACGTATCCAACAACGAAAAACTTTCAGAGGCACTGAAGGATGAAATATTTGACACTCTCCCAGAACACTACCATGACAGATCATCAGTACTGGTAGAGCCAACACAGTCTATAAATCTGGGAACATCTGAAGAAGCAAGGATCTTACATCTAGCAGCATCCATGACAAAATAGGAAAAGCTGACATTCACTAGATTCTTTGAGCAACAACAAATAAATTTTGCATGGTCTTATTCAGACATGCCAGGATTGGATCCACAACTTCTAGTGCATCATTTATCACTACCAAAGGGAATCAAACCAGTCAAGCAAAAATAGAGAAAGATGCACCCCCACATCGCCCTTTTGGTAAAAGTTGAACTAAGAAAATTATTAGATGCAGGCTTTATCAGATCCATAGATTATGCAGAATGGATCTCAAACATTGTGCCAATATCTAAACCTGATCATAGCATCAGAATATGCACAGATTTTAGAGATTTAAACAAGGCATGCCCAAAGGATGATTTTCCTTTGCCCAACATTGACATAATTGTTGATCTAACAGTAGGACATGCCATGTTATCTATAATGGATGGCTTCTCAAGATACAATCAAATAAAAATAGCACCTGAGGATCAAGAAAAGACAACATTCACTTGCCCTTGGGGAACATTCTTTTGGAATGTCATGCCTTTTGGATTGAAAATGTAGGTGCAACATATTAGCGAGCAATGACCACAATTTTTCATGATATGATGCATACTTTCATGGAAGATTATGTGGATGACATCTTAGAAAAATCACACACTAGGGAAGGATGTCTAGAAATACTTGATAAGATCTTCACTAGACTAGAAAAATTCAATGTAAGATTGAACCCAAAGAAGTGTATCTTTGGGGTGACTTCAACAAAACTTCTTAGTTACATAGTTTCAGAAAAAGGTATTGAAGTGGATCCAGCTAAAGTTAAAGCAATCATGGAGATGCCACCACCTAAAAATATCACTCAATTAAGGTCCCTACAAGGCAAGTTACAATCCATCAGGATATTTATCTCCCAGCTAGCAGATAAGAGTCATCCATTTAATCATCTACTTCATAAAAATGTTTCATTCAAATGGGATCATAACTGTGAAACAACTTTTGACTAGATAAAGCAATATTTGGTGACACCTATGATACTCATGCCACCCATAGTAGAAAGACCACTATTACTATATATTGCAACAACTGAAATATCTTTAGGAGCTTTATTAGCACAAGAGGATTCTGAAGGAAAAGAACAAGCAGTTTACTACATCAGTAGGACTCTCAACGGATATGAAATAAAATATACATTCATAGAAAAAGCTTGTTTAGCAGTAGTATTTGCAACTCAACAATTTTGACACTACATGTTGACTCACACAGTCAGGCTCATAGCAAAAATAGACCCATTAAAATACTTACTCAGTAAAGCTGTACTAACAAGAAGACTTGCAAAATGGGTCATGATATTGAGTGAGTTTGATATCCAATATGTTGATAGGAGAGCCATCAAAGGATAGGTAATAGCAGATCAACTAGCTAAAGCTCCATTACAAGATCGTCATCCAATGCACATTGAGTTTCTAGATGCTAACATCATGAATATTACAACTCAACAATGGAGACTATACTTTGATGGATCATATACATAGAGAGGAGCAGGGGCATGAATTCTATTTGTCACACCTCAAGGACACACTATTCCCAGATCTTATCGGTTAATGTTTCCATGCACAAACAATATAGCTGAATATGAAGCATTGATTATAGGCATCAAAATAGCTATTGAATGGAAAATCACATAAATGCAAGTGTATGGGGACTCACAACTTGTCATTTATCAAGTAAATAATGAGTATCAAACAAAAGATGAGAAGCTCATGCCTTATAAGCAAGTGATAGATGATTTAAAGAAATACTTCATGGATATCAAGTTCGAACAAATACCATGGGCAGAAAACAAAGCTGTAGATGCCATGGCAACAATTGCATCCCTTTTGCAATTATCAGAAAAGAAAGGTCGATATGAGTTTATGGTTGAACAAGTATCTAGTCCTGCATACGATAACCCCGATTCATAGACCATATGCCACATACCCAACATTCAACCCTCACAATATGGAGAGATCTATACTTACCTCAAAGACAACATTCTTCCTCTTGACCTCTCTAGAAACCAAAAACGTAACTTTATCCATCAATCAGCAAGACATACATTAATCGCTGACATCCTTTACCGTCGAGGTTTAGATGGTTACTTCTCCAGTGTCTGGAGCATCACGAATCTGAAACATCCTTACAAGAGGTCCATGAAGGTATTTGTGGAACACATTCAAGTGGGCTAACCCTAGCTAAGAAACTCCTCCGTTTAGGGTATTACTGGCCGAATATGGAGAAGGAAGCATATCAATATGTTAAAAGATGTCAAAAATGTCAGATTCATGGTAATCTAATTCATGCACCGATGCAAGAATTACAACCATTCACATCCACATGGCCCTTTTGTCAATGGGGATTGGACCTGGTGGGGAAAATACATCCTTCTTCGTCAAATGGCCACAAGTTCATCATCACAACAATAGAGTATTTTACAAAATGGATAGAAGTAGTTCCTTTGACAACTGTCACTGGAAAACATATTTCATCTTTTATACTCAACTATCTCATATGTTGATATGGGGTACCTCAATCCATTATTTCAGACAATGGAATACCTTTTAAAAATTAGGACGTCCAGGAATTATGTGAACAATTCCATATTCAACATCGTTTTTCAACACCATACTATCCACAGGGAAACAGACAAGCAAAAGCCTCAAACAAGACAATCCTAAAAATACTAAAGAAGACAGTAGACGATGGTGGACATGATTGGCATGTTCAGTTAAATCCTGCATTATGGGCCTACAGAACCAGCATCAGAACACCAACATGAGCTACACCATACGCCTTGGTGTATGGATCAGAGGCCATTCTACCAATTGAGATAGAAATACCGTCACTCTGTGTATCACTAAAAGGTCTCATAGCAGATGAGGATTACAAAATTTCAAGGCTACAGGAGCTGGAATTACTAGATGAATGCCGTCAACAAGCAGTAAATCATTTGAAATCCTACCAACAAAGAATGTCAAGGAGTTACAATCAGAGGGTAAAACCTAGAATTTTTCAAGTTGGTGACTTGGTCCTAAAGGAAAACCCTAAAAATCAGCAAGATAGAGAAAAGAAAGGGAAATTTGAACCTAACTGGTTAGGTCCCTTTGTTATCATATCAGTGTATTGCTCAGGAGCATATCAATTGTCTACACTCAAAGGGGATCTGTTTGATGAACCTATCAACAACATCCATCTCATAAAATTCTACACGTGAATCAATTAAGTGCATGAATTAGTTTCTGGAAATGGTTACCTTGATGAAAAACCTAGAAAATAGGCATTCGGGTGACATAAAAATAAAAAAATCAAAAAGAATGAAAAGGTGCAATAAAAACATATAGTAAAAACCTGGAAACAGGTGCCATTTGTGATTTAAAACCAACTCTCTCATCTATTTGGACACATGTCATGGTCATGAATTCCTCCGTCATTTTTTTACATCCATTATCATTTCCTATCACATGGTCATATCTCACCCTGGCTCGGGGGCAACATCTGAAAATCATTGGGGGCAATGTAAATTTTGAACTTCACAAAATGGACAAAAACAACATAAAGTGATCAAAACACAACCCAACATGGAATATCAATCATCATCAAAAACGCATCAAACATCGAGTTTACAACAAAAAATCCAAAAAAATAGTTATAAAAGTCAGTCTGAAAAAGTCAAAAACATGTGTCTGTGTCAGTTGAACTACGTGGTCTCTGTGTCTATAATGTAGGCAAGGCTAATCTTTGATCAGCCTCCGAGGCCCCTAGGATAGGTCTTTAGGTTAGTTTGATCCAAAATCTTGAAAACACAAAAACATCACAAAATCAGGATGGATGATCTAATCTGAATAAATGATTGAATACTATAAGCAAATGGAAGATATGTTGTACTTTTGATCAATGTTATCATTTCTTTGGAGCAACTCAATGATGTATTGAACTAGAGAAGCTAGGAAGAAGAAATGGTATTTTTCTTTGTCTATTCTGTGAATTAATCATAATTACTGTGTGAATCGTTGTGGGAAATGCTCTACAAAAGTATCATGGATGACATTCCAATTCACATAGGAAAGTGGTTTATTCTTGTTTGTTTTACGCAAGAAATGCTCAGGTCATCTCGGTTTAATTATACCTCGATGCTTGTGTTAGCTTGCAATATCAAAAATCATGAAAGTAGTACTTAGGTCATCATCGGTTTATATTATACCATTGATGCTTGTACTCACTTTCAACATTTTAAAGCTCAATGATGATACAAAAGCACAAAAGTATTGTTAAAATGCCTATACCAACATATAGATTTTCATAATAAAATTAGACTGCATCCATAATAGTGACATATCTGCTGAGTATTTATTACAAAATAAATTGGTGAATCATTCCTTAAATAAATTATCTTTTTTTTTTTCATACAGGACTGAGTATACTTGACAATTACAAAAAAACCAACATCATAATCATATAGGTTGCATCATCATAATCATTTGCATATATTCAAAACATTTGAATCATCATTTCATCATTCAATCATTTCAACATATATATATGTATATCAATCAATTATAATATCATCACATTCATCCTTTTGTTGTATCACATATTCACATATAATCCATCCATTTGATAATAAATTCCATCAATTTATTACATGTATCATTCCACATTTTCATCCTATAGGTAACACTTACATCACATATAGTATATCATCTACACACATCAATCCATAATCATACATCCATATACATCATAAATCCATGTACATCATAAATTATGTATCCATATACAATGCATTCATACATTACCATTAGTTGCATCATAGATAGAACATCATATCAAAGCATAACATCATGACAATAAAACCATCACGTAGCATATAAACATCAAAACAAAATGCATCCATCAGAAAATCAAATAAAACACATAATAGACCGTAGAATCTATTGCATCTCATATATATCAAAATCACAATGTCAAGTATACAATGATGTCTAAAATGAAGAGAGTTAAAACATCAATAATGGTTGTACATCAATCAAAGTACATCATGGACACAATCATGTGTTGCTGCCTCCAGATGGTGTAGGCATAAAGTGTGATCGGGACCCTACCACTTAAGGAACCGCCAGATCGCTAGATCTCTGGTAATGGTTGAGTAACACCTACACTAAAAGTCATGGATCGTGACCTACCAGAATGGGACCTTGCATAGCTCAATCTCTGCTTAGAGGGAATTGCATCATAATACCTCGCTCTATAAAAATCAATCTCCTCACCAATGCGATCAACCTCTCGCATGTAAT
>VDFB02190868.1:50609-74518 GCA_007258455.2 Sequoia sempervirens | reverse complement strand
AAAACCCTAAACTACTGTGCATTGAAAAGAATTTTAAAGAGGACCATCAAGAGTTGTCCATGCACTGGCAACCCTAAATCCTCTATGTTTCAACTTTACCTATTATGAGTTGTTATGATCTGAAACTCAAACCATACCTTCCCCTGTCAAATACCTTGTTTTGTCTTGAGTTCCTCATATTCATCTTGAAGACATTCCTACAATCTTCCCTGTCACTATTATTGAAATTTTTTAGAGAATCATCGTGCTCAGTTTGGTCCAAAATCTGTACATCATCCTATAGTTCAAATTATTCATCATCATGGGACAGACCCTTGTTATTTTCAACATACAAAATGCATGCATAATCAATACAACCTTTTATATTATCTCTTACTGCTATGAATTGTGAAACATTCTCCCAGTTGTATTGAAAATTCACCATCAAAGTACTTCTCTTGAGAATCAAAAAATCCTTTCATATCAATGTTGTCTAAAACAAACAAATCTGCAACCTTTTGCACCTCTTTGACACTACCAATTGGATACAACACTAGATTATGACTCATATCTTCAATATCAAGCATATATAAACCAATCAAATTTGGACCCCTATCATCTTGGGTACACAGATAAAAGTCTTCTTCACATGAGTTAGAAATTTCAAAATCACATACCTCATCTTAAATGGACATAGAATTTTGATCAACACCAAAGGTTTTACCATTATTCCAAGAAGTGCATTGGGATTCATAAGAATCTTTACACAAAGATTTTTCACTATGAAAAAAAATGTAAGCTAGACACAAAACTTCAAGATCACCTTCATGTGCACATCCCTGGTATTCAGGAGTTAACAAATATGAAATCTATTTACTGCTAAGTGAACATGTTTCTACATTTTCATCACTACAGTTGTATTCTTCACCTTTGTCATCATTAGAAAGAAGCCTAGGATCATTAGAGAATAGAAAATAAAAAAAAATACCAGCAGAGTCATTTGTTCCATCACTTTGCTTATCTAACATTATCTCCTCACTTTCATAAAGTGGATTTGAAAATACCTTAAGTTCATTTTTGGAGATACCTTTGCAAAATATCATCTGATCCTCTTTTATCACTTCATCATACAATGGGTTTGAAAAATTTTGGTAACCATTTTCAAATGTGCAAACCTCTTCTTCATCAAATGTGTCTTCATGGCTTTCGACTACAACTAGAGGTATTATTTCACTATCAAATGGACCTATGTTGTTCATTGCCTCTTTCTCTTGATCATCACAAGAAATTTTAATTGGATTAGTATTGACTAATTATGGCTGGGCTAATTCTATCTTGAAGTTGCCAAGATCCATATCACAAAAACAATTGATTTGATCTTGGGGTATACACAATCAACAAGCTGGTTCATCCTTGGCTCCCTATACAACCTGACTTCCTGACCATTCACTGGAATTGTAGCATAAGAAAAATCAAATTGAACATTTCCTCCAACTGTGGCTATCCATTGTCTTGATAGAAACATTCCAAACTGAGGAGGAGTATCAATCACTATTATATCTATATTATAAGCCACCCATGGATAAGTAGCCAGTTTGACTTCAACGTCTCTCATAATACCCACCATAGGAATAGGTCGGTTATCCATTGCATAACACTTCCCTTCATATGTATCAACCCACATGCCAAGCTGCTTCATGACTCCTACTGGCATGATATTTATAGCAGCACCAGAGTCTATCATGCAATTCCTTAACAACTTGTTATTTATGAGTAATGTGGTGAAAAAGGGATCAACTTGTGGGGGAGTTGTTAGTACATCACCCAAGTAGACCTCTGGGATATTTACTTTCTCTTGTCCATTGACTGCTTTAATAGCTACTTTATTTTCATAATTTATTATCAATTGAATAACACTGTCTTTGTATTCCTTAATTTTCATCATCTCAAGTAAAGGAACAGACAATTTTACCTGAGATAACACCTGAGTGAAGTTAAAAGAGGAACCCTCTGCCTTAATCATTTTCTTCTGCTCTAATGTTTCTCCTTTGTTTTCTTCCTTCTGATCAGTCTCTTGCATTTCTTTGTGCAACTCTTTAACTTCCTCCTTTTAGACAAGCTTTTGTTCATTTTTATCATGTTGTCTATTTTCTGCCTTCTTCAAAGTTCCTTGTGTCACCTTCTGATCCTTCATAAAGATTCCCCTAGGGACACCTTCCTTCTCATTTACTATTCTATTTCTCAACTAGTACTTACTCTTTGCTTCTTCAACTGTAGCTATAGTTAGTCTCTCTATCTCCTCTTTGGTGAGTCTCCTTATACTGTAGTGAGTAGGCACTTCATCAAAATGTGGTTATATATAATCTTCTTCAGAATCAGAAAAGACTTGTTCAGCCATATGGAAATTGTATTTCTGATTTGAAACATCATACTCATAACCATCATCCTCTAAAGATGAGTATCTGCCCTCACCATGATGAAAATTATTTGAATTCAAATATACTGTGTGATCTTCTCCATTGTTTCTCATCAACATTCCCTCTTCTTGCATTCTTTGGGCTACAACACAATAATCTGGGGAATGTGGCTTATCACAAGCTTCACAAAAATAATTGTTACTTACCATATAGGTTCCCTTCTTGCTCAATGGATCAGGAGTTTCTTTGTTTCCAGGACTAGCTATTATAGGTTTTCCATCCTTCTAGTTAGTATTATAAGGCATATCATGCAACCTCAACTTTTCATTCATGTATGTATTCTCCTGTCTATACTAATAATTATTGCTTTATTGAGGAGCCCTAGGGTTGTCTCTTTTACTAATTATACCAGCAGCCTTCCTGTTATTTTCAATTGTTAGTGCTATCTTCTGAGCTTCAACTAAGTCTCTTTGAAACCTATTTCTCAGCTCATACCCTATTTTAGGATCAAATGCATTCAAATAAACACTCAAAGCTATAGAATCTGGCAACCTTGATCCAGGAGGTATTCTAGTCTGCAACTTGTTGAATCTTTGGTTGAAATAAAAAATGAGTCATTCTGACTTTTCTAAATTTGTATCAATTCATGAAGAGCAGCATTAGGTGCACCTTGATTCCCATATTGCTCTAAGAATCTATCTTGAAATATTTGGAGAGAATCAATAGAGGTTGTTGCTAGGCTGTTCAACCAATCTCTAGCTTCTTCAGTAAGTGACATCATGAATAACCTCATATGTAAATCTTCATAAGGCACATCCAAATCCTGAATGAAGGTGAAAATAAAACTCCTTAAATTATCTTTGGCTGTAATTGCATTATTCCTTGTAAACTTAGGCACCAAACCTCTCCAGCTGCTATCCATAAGATAAGGGTATAATTGAAAACCTGCTAAATCAAACTGTTTGATCATTGTTGTGTACTGGTGAGGAGAAGGGTTAGGTGGACACTGATATTGGTACATAGGGTTGTTGTATTGTGCATTATGTTGTGGGATGTAATGTTGACCATGAGGTGGCTGCATATTTGTATGCTAAGTAGGAACATAAGGCAGATGATTTGGCTATTTGTATTGATTCCCTATCTGATTGTAAGGAGCATTTGATTAATTAGAGGGCCTTGCACCATTATCACCCTGCTTATGAGGTGGTACATATTTTGGGAAACTAGCTGTCTGATCAGTAACTTGGGCTTTCTGCAATTTAGCCTCTAGTTCCTTTATCTTCCTCTCTTGTAATTCCAACCGTGCTTTTACTTCCTTGGGAAGCTCATGATCAATAAACTCATTTTGAGGAATCATATTCTCATTGATCTGATTTTGATTATTTTCCATTCTTTGTTCACATTCCTGTTGATATCTAAGTCCCCTTGCTTCAAGTCTAGCATCAAACTCAGCCTATTTTTGAGGATTGAGAAAAGGGAAAGGATTTCTTTGATCTTCCAGGGTACAAGGCTATGCACTCAAATTGTTTCTCCATGTATCATAACGATTATAAGTTTCACCATGTGCTCTTAATGCTATCTTTTTTCCCTTATCAAGCTTGTCATCTTTATGTGTCCACTTACTATTGTCAGTAGGAGCTCCAGTATGACCTCCCCTGTATTGAGATCTTTTTCCATTCATGTTTGAATAGATGCAATGTTTCTGTTAGAGTCGACACTCACTTCTCAAAAGTGAAAAAATATTTGATATTTCTTATTCCCATCGAAGTCTGTATAAAGTTCCTGACTCAATGATTAAGGCCCTGATTCTGAATGTATTCCCTAGCGGAGTCACCAATTTTTTATCTCACAAAAATGTAGGTAGAATGCCTCAAGAGGCTACCAATCTCTTGATACGCTTTAGGGTAATAGACAAGGTCAAAATATCTCAACCTTCCACTCTTCAGTTTCTCCTAGACCTAGGCGGGTGTACCTTTCTAAATGAAGTAGACTTGATTTATGATTATCCTTCTTGCAATCATTTGTCCGCAATGGTAGATGGAAGTGAAAAAATGAATTCAAACTTGGTGTAACTAGCAATAGCAATCTTCTAATCTAAATCCTAAAATGTTCAATTAACAAATGTAACTTAGAAACTGAATGAATCCAAATGATGAAGTGCAGAGACTAGTGCCTTGTTGGGTATGTGGAGTCAAATGAAACAGAAGTGGGAAACTTATTTTGGCAGAAACTCAAGTTGTCAGCATATGTTTTGTTTATAAGTTTTATAAACATGCAAGACTATGACTACTAAGCTCTACTTTAATAATCCAGATGAATCTCCTTGATCACTATGATCAACCAAAAGGATGTAATCTCTCCTTGAAAGAACCAATCAATTAATCACACAGATACAACAAATGTACACTGATAAATTGAAAATAATCTTGCTATATCAATTTAAACAACCAGAAAGAATCAACTTGGAGACAACCTAGCAATACTTTTTAATAAACTCAAAAGACAATTGACACCATCAATGAATTGCCACACCAACTGATTTTCATTGAAATCGCCATTTGAAAACATGCACCATAGTCTCTGTTTTGAGAATTTTATTCCACCAAATCCATTTCTAATCTACCTACCCTAATCTAATCTCCCCACTCCATCCACAATCGGGAATGAATATTTATACATATGCATCTGAATAGACACATCATTTCATATTCCACATTAGCTGATAGCTATACTTGGGTTAATCCATCTCACCATGCAACTACATTTAGAAATTCTCATGTCAGACACAGTGTTTGAGTCTTTGTTAATCATTCGCTAAGACAACCCCATAAGTATGCCGAAGGAAATTGTATCACCAGTCATCCCGTGTTCTTTGTGTTTCGTCGTGACCTCATGTTGTCAGTGAGACAATTATAGACCACATTATGTTTCACCAAAGCCCTGAGTTCACTTTAGATTGCCAAGAGAAATCAATTCTCATACCGACAAAGACCTTTTCCTTTTTTATCGGTGAGATACAATGAAGTCGCTAAGACCTCCCTTCGAATGTTAGTAACTCTTACTGATATAACCTTTTGTGCCAAGTTGGTAGGACACCACGAGATCACAATGAAATTTCACCGAAGCTTTTAACTCTTGCTGATACAATATTCAATGTGCAAGTCACTGAGACACAATGACTTCGCTATGATCTTATTTTGATGATGATATCTTTCGCCGATACATTCCTTCCACCACCGATCGGTAAGACAATACGCGATCAGTAAGACTACACCCCTAAGTCTTTGTCTGGCTAATAAACCTTTTGTCGCTGAGACAATGAAAATGTCCTACCGAATGGTGCCTGTATATGAATTTTGATCAATTTGACATCAAAGACATCTTGCCGATAGGCAACACATACGTATTTTAACCAGAATGCATTATGAGTCGGGGAGACCCTGATTTCTTCATGCCGATACTGACCATGATGTTCAATTTTCAAGACTTGACGGAATTCATGGGGCTATATGGAAAAATATGGGTGAAATATGCACACGGTAGGACCAATCTAGAAATTTATGAGTGAAATCAATATTTAAAATCATCAGATTTTTATAGTTCTAATAGGTTCGCCGGTTTGGCCAAAATTTTTTGGAGGGGGGTTTAGTTCATTTTGGGTTTGCTAGTACAAAAAACATGTAAAAACAAAATATATATCTATGCAACCTAGAAGCATGAATTAGGATTAGAATATCACATATCATCATATAAACAAAAAAACCACCATAAACTTGAATTCCATTTAAAACAACAAAATTTGCAAATAAAAAAAAGTGTTTATAACTTGCAAAAAAATGTGAATAAAATCACATTGATTTTCGCGTGAAAAAAAACCATGAGACCATAGCTTGTTTCTTACTATTATGCTTTGATAGAATTTTTCCAATCATCCATAGCTTGTTCGAAAGTAATTTTTTTAGGATTTTAGCCATAGCAGCAAGGAAGTGAATTGTTTGATAAAATGCTTTGGTACACATGTATGAAAAATGTGGTAGTGTAGACAAGGCAGTGAACTGTTTTTAAAAATGCCTCAAAGAAATGTAGTTTCATGGTGATGGAATGGTATGACAATTGCCATGACAAGAGAATTGCTATGGATTGTCATTACATTCCACCACCATTGAGACCACATTTCTTTGAGGCTTTTATTCAAACAGTTCACTGCCTTGTCTATGTTATTGCTTATTATTATGCTTTGATAGATTTTTTCCAAGCATCCATGTAGCTATTTTGGAAGCACCTATTTTAGGCTCTTAGCCATAGAAACAAGGAGGTGAACTGTTTGATAAAATGCTTTGGTAAAAATGTATGAAAAATGTGGTAGCATAAACAAGGCAGTGAACTGTTTGAAAAAATTCCTCAAAGAAATGTGGTATCATGGTGATGGAATGGCATGACAAATGCCATGACAAGAAAATTGCTATGGATTGTCATGGCATTCCACCACCATTGAGACCACATTTCTTTGAGGCTTTTATTCGAACAGTTCATTGCCTTGTCTATGCTATTGCTTATTATTATGCTTTGATAGATTTTTTCCAACCATCTATAGCTTGTTTGGAAGCACCTATTTTAGGCTTTTAGCCATAGTAGCAAGGAGGTGAACTGTTTGATAAAATTCTTTGGCAAACATGTATGAAAAATTTGGTAGCATAGACAAGGCAATGAACCGTTTGAAAAAATGCCTCAAAGAAATGTGGTCTCATGGTGATGGAATTCCATGACAATCCATAGCTTGTTTGAAAGCACCTGTTTTAGGATTTTATCCATAGCAGCAAGGCAATGAACTGTTTGATAAAATGCTTTGATAGACATGTATGAAAAATGTGTTAGCATAGACAAGGCAGTGAACTCTTTGAAAAAATTCCTCAAAGAAATGAGGTCTCATGGTGATGGAATTCCATGAAAATCAAATGCTTTTGATTGTCATGGCATTCCATCACCATGAGACCTCATTTATTTGAGGCATTTTTTCAAAGAGCTCACTCCCTTGTCTATGATATTGCTTACTATTATTCTTTTGATAGGTTTTTTCCAAGCATCCATAGCTTGTTCGAAAGCACTTGTTTTAGGCTTTCAATGATAGCAACAAGGTAGTGAACTATTTGACAAAATTATTTGGTAGACATGTATCAAAAATGTGGTAGTATAGACAAGGCAGTGAATTGTTTGAAAAAATGCCTCAAAGAAATGTGGTCTCATAGAATGCCATGACAAGCAAATTCAATTGGGAGCTGCTCCTAGTTATTAGTTATGCAATGTGAAGTAATTGCATAACTACTTAGGTTGACTTTGTAAAAACTATATTGTAATTTAAATTTTGACATCTATTAGCATCTAGCTATTAGTTATGCAATATGAAGTAATGCTTTGAGTTTGAAATATGTGCAATGCAATGTAATCAATGATATGAATATAAACTACAAAAATCTATTTTTTACAATTTATTAGTTAAACTCTTTATTTTATTGTCTCTCTATATCTCTATGCTATGGAAATGCCTTTAATTTTTTTTTTTAAAGTTTTTTTATCTCTAGTTCTACTTTTTTTACCTTTTTTTCTTAATCTGATTTTTTGTAGACTTGTTCCTGATTTTTTCAAAAATCTTATACTTTTGGTTTGCCGATTTTTCCCCAAAATATTTTTGCTGCTATGGTATAAAAACACATCATTTTGTAATATCAAGGATACTTTTTGAAACTTCCATGCATTGCTAATCTAAAAGGAAAAGTATTTTTCCTAATCTATATGCAGCCATGCTTTTGACATTGTCAAATATAGAAAATATGGACACCATCGATAATAAAGATTTGTATTAACAAAATAGCCATGTACACATACATCAATATATGTCGATATAAGTATAAAATATAGTTACAAAAATCCATATAGGCTTACAAGAATGCCATATAGTCATACAATGTCAAATATATCCAATACAAGATATGTACAAAATTGCCATGTATAGGTATACAACAAAGGGCTCTGGAATCAAAATTCATTTCTCTCCATGCTTTGGAAATAAGTTCTTTCCCTTTGTTTGGTGATCCAATGGCGATAAGTCTATCACTCATTTCTTCTACTCAGGGAGTGCTCCTGCTGCTCCTCCTACATTTTAGCTCCTGGTGAAGTTTTAACTATTACAATAAGAAGTAAAGAAATTAATATATATAGAAATTACATTATAAGAAATTATATATTTAACAAAATAATCACTTACGGCCATCTCATGATCACTCTCCACGATGGAAATATTTGCAGCCAATGCTTAGGCATGCTCAAGCCCTATATAAACCATCCAAATAGGAATTAAATTGTGAATCAATAATGGTTTGATTTTTCACTAGAACTAACATCTATAACAATGAATGTAAATTGAAATTTAGTAATTTGTCACATACCTTCTCTATTAGAGCCATGGAGGATTGTATATTGGATGAAACACTGATATCCATTTCCCTTCTAACATTTGGAGGTGTTTCCACAACCAACATCTGAAAATAAAACAAAAAATTATTTAATCACAAAAAAGTTACAATAGCAATCCACGTCATGAATTATAATGTATGAGATCTAATGAACAAAATTTTGAGTAAAAGTATTAAACTATATATTTTTGGTAGGCCCTCGTAGTTTGATAGGAAGACCAAGCATGATGGGGAGAAGAACACATACTCCATTGTGAAGAATGGGAACACTTACAACCTTTCACCTCTCCTAGAAGAAGACAAGGAAAAGAATGAAGGGCCTAGTGTTTTGATGGTGGGCGAGAAGGAGTTCATGAAGACCTTGAAGGAAGGAGGAGGAAGAGGATTCTTCCTGATTATCTAGCAAAAAAGTGAAGCAGATCTTCCCACAAGGAAGAAGGAAGATGCACCAAAGGAAGTCCAAGAGTTGTTGGAAAGGTACAAGGACATAACCATGAATGAATTACCTAGTTCCCTACCTCCCATTAGGGATATAAGCCACCATATTGATCTATTTCTAGGGGCTACATTTCCCAATAAGGCTGCATACAAGATGACACTTGCTCAAAATGAGGAGATTACAAGACAAGTGCAAGAGATGATGGATAAATGGCTAGTGAGGAAGAGTTTCAGCCCATATGTTGTTCCTAATGTCCTAGCACTAAGGAAGGATAGGAATTGGAGGCTTTGCACTGATTCAAGAGCCATTAATAGGATCACAATTAGGTATAGGTTCCCGATGCCAAGAATGGAGGACCTCATGGATTGTCTATCAGGAGCATCATGCTTTTCCAAGATTGATCTCAAGAGCGGGTACCATTAGATAAGGATCAGAGAGGGGGATGAATGGAAGACAAATTTTAAGACTAATGAAGGGCTCTTTGAGCACAGTTGGTGATGCCCTTTGGGTTATCAAATTCCCCTAGTACATTTATGAGCCTTATGAATGAGGTATTGAGACCTTTCATTGGAAAGTTTGTTGTAGTTTATCTAGATGACATCCTTGTGTTTAGCAGGTCTATAGAAGAACATTTGAAGCACCTTTACATGGTACTAAGGAGGTTACAAGAGGAGAAGCTTCTGATCAACAAGGAAAAGTGTGAATTCATGAAGGAAGAACTAGTCTACCTTGGTTTTGTCATCTCCAAGGGAAGTTTGAAGATGGATCCTTCAAAGGTGGATGCTATTCTTACTTGGCCAACACCAAAATCCATGGGAGATGTGAGAAGCTTCCATGGACCTATAAGATTTTATAGAAAGTTCATCAAGAACTTTAGCCAAATTTGTGCACCAATCTTGGACACCATAAAAGGAGGTAACAAAGGTAAGTTTTCTTGGACCAATGAGGTTGATAAAGGGTTTGAATATCTGAAAATGAGAGTAGCACAATAGCCTATACTTGTGCTCCCTGATTTTGAGAAACATTTTACCATTGAGTGTGATTCTAGAAATCAAGCTATAAGGGTTGTTTTGATCCAAGAAGGCAGACCAGTTGCATTTTACAGTGAGGGGTTGAATGAAACAAAGAGGAAGTATTCTTCCTATGATTTGGAATTGTATGCTATGGTCCAAGCCCTCAAAAAGTGGAGGCACTACTTGTTACCTAAAGAATTTGTTGTTTATACTGATAATCATGCCTTGAGTTTTTTGAATGCATAGGACAAACTTAGTCATAGGTACATGAAGTGGGTAGAGTCTTTGCAGGCCTATAATTTTACAATAAATCATAAGAAGGGAAAAGAAAATAAGGTGGAAGATTCTCTCAGTAGAAGGGAACTTGTAGTGCAAGAGATCCAACTCCAAAGCATGGGGGTCAAAGCATTGAAGGATATGTATCATGAAGATTCAAATTTCAAGGAGGTATATAATGTTTGTGAGCAACATTTGAATTATTTTCATGGTGAATTCTCTTAGTTTTTATTGAAAAATGGTTTTCTCTTCAAAGGAAGCCAATTGTGTGTGTAAATGCTCAATGAGGAAGAATATAATAAAGGACAAACATAGTGGGAGTCTTCGAGGTCACTTTGGCCTTGACAAGACCTTGGAGATTTACTATTGGCCAAATTTCCAGGTGGATGTGAGAAGGTATGTGGAAGTCTTCACAATATGTCAAAGGGCAAAGGGATCTTCATCAAATGCAAGACTTTAGCAGCCACTGCCCATTCCCAATAGGCCTTGGGAGTGTGTAAGTATGGACTTTGTCTTGGGGTTGCCTAGAACCCAAAGATGTTTTGATAGTATCTTTGTGGTAGTTGATAGATTTAGTAAGATGGCATATTTTCTTCCTTGCAAATGCACCAATGATGTATCTAATATAGAAGGTCTCTTCTTTAAGGAGTTTGTTAGGATACATGGACTGCCTTTAAGCATTGTTTCTGACAGGGATTATAAATTCATTGGTCACTTTTGGAGGACCTTGTGGAAGAAACTCAAGGGAAAAATATGTCCTTTAGTTCATCATACCATCCACAAGTGGATGGAAAAAGTGAAGTGGTGAATAGATAATTGGGAAACCTCCTAAGATGCCTTACCAAGGAGCATGGACAAGCTTGGGATCTGATTTTACCTCAAGCTGAATTTGCATCTAATGACTCCATGAATAGGAGCATTGGTAGAAGCCCTTTTGAAGTAGTTTATGGCAAGCACCCTAGAGGAGTATATGAACTAAGAGATCTACAAGGAGTTGCTAAGATAATTTCTCAAGGTGAGGACTTTGTTGTTACAATCAGGGATATTCAACAACAAGTGAAGGAAACCCTTCAAAAGAATGTTGAGAAGTATAAGGAAAAGGAATATTTAAAGAAGAGGAATGTCCAATTCAAGGTTGGATACTTAGTGATGGCACACTTGAAGAAGGAGAGACTTCCAAAAGGAAATTATACCAAACTCATGATGAAGAAGATAGGACCTTGAAAGGTGGTCCACAAGTTTGGCCAAAATGCTTATGAAATAGAGCTACCTCCTGGGGTGGAAATTTCTCCTATCTTCAACATTTATGACTTGTATCCTTTCTAAGCTTTTTTGAATGTAGGTGATGGAGTAGGTACAACAAAAATGTAGGATGAAGATTGGGTGAAGGAACTACCCCTTAGCCAGCCTATGAATATTGAATATATCCTAGACACCAAGGAGACAAAGAAGACTAGAAGGAAGGTCTACAAGGAATACCTGGTCAAATGGAAAGGTCTACTTGAAGAGGATGCAACATGGATGTTAGAAAATGATATTAAACAACATGGAACTACTGTAGAAGACCTGATCTCAAAGAGGACTTGAGATCTTTTTCTTGCTTGGGAGTATGGTGTAGGAGCACCCATGTGTCTAAGGGACCTAGAATAATTTGTCATGTTTTGTTTCTTGGTTTATGGATGGAATAAGGTATTATGGAACATTCCAATGCTTTGTAGTAGGTATTCTAGGTTTTCGGTTGAGTTTTTGGTCTTGGTGAGCAACTTCTTTGTACAACAAGGTCTCCATCCTCCTTTGTAAGCCTAGTGCATCTTGGAAAAATAAGGAAAAAGGATTCCTTGCTGTATCTAGACAACTTAGGGGAGTCACAGGTTTTAAATACCTTTGACACATTTTGGAAGGCTCTTTGTGGTCGAGTTGGTAGAAGTTGCTCACATTGCCTTAACTAGGCAATTAGAAGTCAAAGCATGAAATTAGTTGTTTTCCAATGCCTCTCTTTTCAAAAGATAGTTGTAAGAAGTTTGAGGGAGTTTTTAAAACTTCAAATATGCCTCTCTTCATCAAGTAAAGGTTGATTTTGATGTTTTGAAGTAGTTTCAATAAGAAGTTTGTTGTTTTTCTTGTGTTTTTGTGAAGAATTTGTTGATCTCGTACTTGGTACAAACTATATGTTCACTTTAATGCTCCAATCCCATAATGGTTGGATAGGTAATTGAATGATATTTCCTTTGGAATTGGAGTGGTGATATTTCATTGAGTATAAAGGGAGATATTCCAGTTTCTCTATTGAGTGGTCTGAAAACCCTTAAAATTAGGGTTTTGGGTGAAAAATGTATATTTCTTCCGTTCCCATGTTGTAAAATTGTTAAATCTTAGTGGGATGGAATATACAAGGCTATACTATCATTTAATCAATTTTTTGGAGAACGGAAGGCTCATTGTTGGAATTTGTGCATGAATTTTGGCTTGACATCTCTATGTGGCAAGCATAATTAACAAGCAAAAAAAATGAGTTTTTTCTTGATTTTGAAGAATCTATTTAAGAGGCACTTAGGAATGGTGGAAACAGGTGTGGAGAACTTGTAGGAGTCTGAATTTTGGCTTTGGGGTGAGGGGGAGATCCTAGATAGTCAAGACCTTGGTGTAGGTCTTTGAATTAGGCCTTTTGGAGTAGCGATAGAAAGGGCCATTGTGAGTGATGTTTTGACAATCAAGAGGAAGGGTTTTGGAACCTTGTAGGGGTCCATATTAGGGGTCTAAACCCATAGGTTTGGTTTCTTAACATTCTTCATTGTTTTTTTAATTCTGATTGTCCTACCGAGCAAGGGTTGCAAGCCTTAAGAGAGAGTGAGGTCTAAGTCACCATAGTGATGGGTGTTTGTTGAAACCTAAATGCTAGAGGGTTGTTAAACCTTGTTTTGGCTTAATGAGACATGATCCAAATGTTTTCAAGCTTTGTGAGTGGTTTGAGTTGTGAACACTACGTGTGTGGGGTTGATCTCTTAAAGAATAACGGAGTTTAGGACTCATGAGATTATTTGAGAGAAGCATTCAGTGGAGTGACTTTTCCATTTGTGATTGTGAGTTTTCCTTACCTGTCACTCTGCATCATTTCTAAAGCTTATGCAAGCTATTTCCATGGTGTTTGTGGTGGTGGCAAGAGTATTTAAGGTTTGTAAGTACCTTATGCAATAAACTCTCCTTTGTAGGGCTTGATTTGTGCATAGAATAAGCTTAGTCAATAAACATGATGTGAGTAATGTCTTGGAAGTAAAATCAAATGATTGAGGTGTTAATGGTTGATTGTAGTATCTTGGTCTTGAGGAACTAGTTGGTAAAAGTGAAAATTTGGTGAGTTGTTTAAGGAATTGAAAGATTTAGAGCTCTTTATCAGGTTTTTGCTTTGAATTCATATAAATTGATGATGAAAAAGGTGTGTTAGGATCTGATGGATATAGGTTGTAACATGAAAGATTGTTTTTTGGTTATTTTTCCTAAGTAAAGAAAATTGAGTGGAAGGGTGCCTTGGTGAATGATGAAAGAGTGGATTGTTTAGTGACTCTAATTAAGTTTCTTGTCCATGGATCAGTCATTTTTGTTGATAAATAAGATGTTTGAAGCTTGAGGATGATAAGAAGAAGTATTGAAATGAGTTGGCTTGTTGTTTCCTTCTGGTTTGCAAATGAAACAATGTGATTTTTGATGAAAAGAGAGAAATTTTAGTTGCTTATTCAATTTAATCTCTCCTAATTCAATTGGGTCAGATGTTGGTGCAGGAGCACCTAGGTCATAAAATACTTTTCAATTTTGTAAAAGGGATGAGTGTTCAAATTTGTATTCAGTTAATCACAAAAGGTCATGGAAAAATGATGTAAAGCATGTTCAAGGTCATGTGAGGTCTTATTTGAATGTATTTAAGCTTATGGGTAAGTTCTAGGTGGTCGAAGTGGGACAATGCAAACAATGCAATAATAAAATATTGATAAAAGTTGTTAAATTGAAAAAAACAAAGAAATCAGGCATATTAAGGGTTAAAAGGGGTAGTTTCAACTGATGGAAAGATAGTTATGGAAAAGGAAATATCTTTAAAAGGCATGTAAAGGAAATAAAAAGAAGAAGTTTGTGTTCTTGTACTTAGATTTTGAAATAAAAAATTCCTTGTCTTTGTGTTTGCAGTGTTACTCTGGATTGTTTTGTTTTCTTGTGTTGGTAATTTAGGAACACCCAAAGTTAAATCATAGTGTGAATACATGTAAAGAGGAGTTAGTTTCCAATTTCAAGAGTTGGACTTGGTTAGTTTTAGGAAACAAAAGAATAAGAGGCAGTTTTCAATGGCTGATAGAGTCCTTTTAGAAGCAAGTTTGAGAGTCCAATAGGGTTTTTCTTCACTACTCCACCAATGTAGGTCAAGTAAATTGGTGGAGGAGGTTAATGCTAGGATTTTTTTCATGTTTTTATGATTGTAAGTGCAGGGAAAAGAAAGAATACCATGGTGGATTTGTTGCTACACTGGAAAATAGAGGATTTTCCTACACAAAGTGATGCTACAGTCATGGGTTATGAATAAATAAAGCATGCAGAGGCTTGGAAATGATATAGAAGGTCTTGGAAGACATAAAAAATCATGTTCCAGGTGGTGGCTAGAGAAATAGAGGTCTGCAAGAGTATTTTTCACAAAACCCTCCTTGATTTGTGCTTTTACACCCTATAAATGAGGGTTTATTGGATTAGAACATTTTCATGGTTTTCAATCCCTATAAATGGTGAAATATTGAGTTATAAGACATGCTTGAAGACTATTTTGAGGTTTTGAGTGATTTGGAATGGTTTTGAAGGGGTCTCCTTCGTAAAACAGGCCTAATCTAAAAGCCTTTCTTCAAAGGACAGTCTAAAATCTAATGATTTTCTTTATGTCAAACATCTAAGCACTTTGATATGTTGTGATGTGATGGAAAGTGTTTCTAAATGTGCATTGAGTTTTTTAATAAGCTTTGAGATAGGAATGTAACTACCTAATTCAATGGTTGATAGACCTACTAGAGGAATATGATATTGTTTGATCAAAACAAAGATATTTATTTAAACAATGGAAAGGATGATATTGAGTGCTTGGTTACTATCAAACTAATGATATGATTGATGTTACTAAATTTGGTTAAGGTGTATAAGATAGGTTTGGTGACTTTGATGGTTGGGTGGGTGAGTATTATGAAGCCTTTTGAGCAAATTGGTGATTAACCACAAGATGATAATCAAGATTTTGTTGTAGCATGAGTTTGTAACCTGTAAATAGACTATTGCAGTCAAAATATGGTGATTACAGTGCTTGATAATGGACTGATAACAGTGAGGTATGGTTTAGTTGATTTATTGCCTTGGTGAATAAATGAAAGGATGAATTTTTCAAGTGTCAATAATTAGGTTTATGTTGTTTTTATGGTGGTTGAGAATGATATGAATCTAATTGATTAAGTCAAAGTTTTCTTTAATATGGTTTTTGATTTGAATGAGTCAATTGGAATACTGATTAGTGGAAAGATGAATGATGGCCTATGGAATGCCTAAGAGCATTTGAGTGGATTTTGGTTGAATGAAAAATAGATTTCCAATGAAATTATATTTGATCTTCTCTTGATTCTATTTGGGATTAGAATCCCTTGAAGAAATGATGTTGATGGTGTTTGTTGGATGCTCTGCATCATATGTACCTTGATGATTGAGTGTTTTATGATTCTCTGTATCACTAACTACCTTGTCTATGCTATTGCTTACTATTATAGTTTCATATATTTTTTCCAAGCATCCATAGTTTGTCATGCTGGTGCACCTTTGCAAGCACATGCATCCATGTGAAGTAATTGCATCGTGCTGCTTATGTTGACTTTCAAAACAACTATATTGTACAGTTGAAATTTCATCATCTATCAACATCTAGTTATTAGTTATGGAATTTGAAGTAATGCTTTGAGTTTGAATGATGTGTAATGAAACATAACCAATAATATGAATATAAACTACACAAATCTATCGAGTAGAATTCATTAGTTAAGTTCTCTTTATTCTATTACCTTTGTGTACGTTTGAGTGAATCCACTGGCACTAGGAGATGTTTGCTTGAAACTGCCAATATTAGCCTGTTCAACATCCAAAATCACATGTATTAAAATACCTTTCATAAAACAATTCTATTAACATGTAATAAAATTATAATTGTTTACTAGTTGCATACCCCATTGATAGATGTACTGCAGAAATAAGTAGGTGGAGGACCAATGTATCCAGTCTCAACACTATGACCCTGCAATTTTATTAAAATAATAAAACTAAATTAGTTAGTCATGCATTTTGGGTATGTGCAGGATCATGGTGGGCCAAAAAGTGGCAATGAGGAAAAAAATACGTCTTTCATCGACTGAAAAACGTAGAAAGAATGTGTTGAATTTTTTTAGGCTCGGGTGTCACCATACCAAATACCAAACCTAGTTTTACAAATCAAATATCCGATTTGCAAAAATCATATATAAAAAAACTCAATCGTTGTTTTTAAGTTATTTCGCAGTGAAGAACCCGCAGGTGCACAGTGAATTGCTTCTTTGCGTAACAGATATCTAATTTGGGAAAATCCGATTTGGAAAGGTAAGTTTTTTTATTTTTATTTGATTTGATTCAATTTTGATTTTGATTTGAATAATTTCATATGGATTTTTGTGGATTTTTTTTTTTTAAATAGGGTTTTTGATTGAATTTTTATGAAAAATTTGAATTTAGAATGGATTTTGATAAAAAAAATGAATGTTTTTGTGGATTTTTTTTCAAAATAGGGTTTTTGATTGAATTTTTATGAAACAATTGATTTAGAATGGATTTTGATATGAAAAAAATTTTGATGAAACTTATTTTTAATGGATTTTGATTTAAAAATAGTGTTTCTTATGTATTTGTATTAAAAATTAGAGAATTTTATATTTTTTGTTAAAAAGTAGGGTTTTTTTTGGATTTTTTTTAAAAACTAAGTTATTTTTATAATATTTTCATTTATATTGTCTAATTTTAATTAGATTAATTATTTTTTAACTTTAATCAGTCATTATGGCTACTGAGAATGAGAATGCACAAATTCCACCAATTGAGAATGAAAATCCACCAGTTGAGAATCAAAATGTAGAAATGCCAAATGCTCCACCACCTCCGCAGCCATCAATTAAAGACTTAATTCATGAAAAATTGGAGCAATTGAGGGGAATTTGTGATGTTTATAAGAGAATCCCTCAATTATCCCATATGTCAACCACATTTACAAGAATAATTACAAACGTAGAAACCCTCTCCACCCAACATAATGCCTTTCATTCGTGGCAAGAAACCATGAGGCAATATTATGCATGTGGATTGTCTTATGATGATGTGAAAGATCTCCAAATAACAAAAGCCCAAATAGCCTCTTTATTTATTAACCCCAGCACTAGTTTGCTAGTTAATGTTAACAAACCAAAACTTTCTATAAAATGGTGCATGCATAGGGGCATAGTAGATAACTTTTGGGATCATTGGTGTATGGTTTTTGATAAACCACCCAGCACTAATCTTGATGTACCTTTTTACTTTATTAAAAAATTATATGTTGAGTTTTTGTTAGGGCATCATGTCAATTACTTTAACATTAAACCCTTCTAGCGCATTGGTGGAGGCATGCCCCAGGATAGGCTAGGGGCAGCTAGAGTAGTCAGGCACCCACATGTTCCCCATCCTCCCCTTCCTCCGCCACATCTAGTATAACATCCAGATATTATAGAGGATGCAGCCACGCAAACTATCTAGGCCATTCACTCTTTGAGTGGTCTTTTGGTTTCCCATGCTTCTTCAGTAGCTCAACCACAGTCTGGTGATCTTGGCAATGGATCTAATGATGCTACATCCTCCTCCTCGGGTCCACATATTTTTGTGCCACATATTTGCAATACATGCTAGCAAATATGATTGGGTCCTATTGTACAACCCCCTGAGCAGCTATTAGACACTTCTTATTATGACATCCAGGATGTGGAGATTATAGCAGATCACATGCAGGGGAGTGGAGCACACCCTACAAAGTCCTCTCCTACTAGAGAGGTGGACATTGGAGTAGTTACACAGGTAAAATTTAAGGTGTAAATTCATAACTTGCATTTTTTTACAAATGAATATTAATAAGAGATAGTATCAAGTACTAATATTTATTTACATGGTCTATTTAACAGTTAATGTCTAAGGAGGAGCTCACATGGGTGACTGATAGCACCCTTAGGGCCATTTCATTTAGCCTTGAGACACACAGTATGTATTTTCGCACTCACTCATTTATATTAGTATTAAATAAAGAACACTAATGAACTTAATCATAATGAGCATAAGCATTCTACCTTCCATTCTTGAAAATGCTATTCAAGTGTGCCTGAAGGGTCATCTCTTTGCATAAGAGTATCCAATATTGCTTCATGATCAACATTACTAAGTGTCCATAGTTGTTTTGTCTTTGGTCTAGCATGATGCTTCAACAACTTAAAATTTGTTGCTATAACAAGGTGCAAATACATGAGAATGGTTTTGTGTTTCTCATAGTCTTCAAATGCAGGTATTCCATTCTTTCTAATCATGTATGTTTGCAACCAAGTTCCTGCAACCACAACTGAACTTGTAGGATACATGAAACCATCATCATCTTCCATTGATTGTGTTAGCTTATGCTTTACCTACACACATCAAGCCAACCAATAGTTTGATCTCTCTTCATTCCCCTACGGTGCAACAACTGCAAAAATATGTCCTAGATGTAGTAGATCTGAAAGCAGGTCGTAATCAACTAAACTTTCCATTGTGTCATTTTTCATAGATATTGTTTGAGATAAAGGAGTTAGATACTGTGGTACCCATGTATCCACCCACTCACTTGACTCGCATTGATCCCACTCGCATTAAATACAACTCTAACAAAAACAAACCAACTCTCATGTGCAAATGGTCCATGTGCCTACATTTGAGCTTCAAAATGAATGCATCTTTGAAGAATCTTTGATTGTATGAAAATCCAATCTTCCTCCCACTGTACCCTCCTCAATGAACCAAAAGAATCTGTGCACTATTGAATCAAGTGTCCCTCCCTGTGACAATGTTGAACTACACCAATCAACTATAGAATGTGCATTGCTGAATTTTGCTCTTGAAATATTCGATTTCTCCTTAACTAGAGCTCTCTTTATGCATGCACCTGCTCCATCATGCTCCCCTTTCCCATGTATAGCTTAAAAAAAAATCCAAATATGAGGTAGACCCCTCTCTACATGCATTCTACTCAACCAATAAAACACATGAGAATTCTTGAATTGACTTGTGCAATTATCTGACCAAATTAGATGTTGGCCCAATGTTATATCATGCTCCTGCAAGAAGTCAAAAAAATTCTCGAAACAATGTTGGACATACTTAGATGAGTGAGATCTATCATCACTCATATAAAAATGATACTCTCTAATTATCTTTCAATCCTCCTCTATACTATCAGATGCATGTCTAAATGTTATGTGGACAAAAATAACAATCTGAATGGAATTGTAATACTAAGATTGTACCTCATTTTGTGGTTGCAATGTGTAGCTTTCTGCAAAATCAACCACTAATATAATAGTGCCAATCGGAAAAGAGTCCTTAAACATCCTAAATTTTTGATCCAACCACTGATACCTATGACTATGCCTTGCATACTTGTAGAAAAGATTGTCCTTAAAATCTGAAATAAAATCAGCAACACTACATTCTTTTGTAACCAACTCACATCTAGAACCTTCACCTCCACTTTGCAAAGTATATTTGACTATCTCATATCTCTTTTCTCAACAAGCTTCTTTCCAAATTCATCTTGGAACTCTCATGAAAACATTGAACAAAATTTGACAAAGCCACCACATTGTGAGCACTTTGCATTTAAACAATCATTTCTATAGAAAAAGCAACCATTAGCAATCATTTCTCTAGAACATAAAAATAGATCTAGCAAGTCCCTTGATGATTTTGGAAGATGGATTGCACCACACTCCTACAACATTTCATTATTATGCAAATTAGAACAGATATAGCATAATAGCTCATGGTACATTGAAAACTCCACATGGTATTTGCAACAACAAGTATTATGAATCTTAAGAGGCACACAATAAAATGGCTTCAAAACCTCAAAAGTCCTTTGTGATATTTCCATATTTTTATGTGTTTCAATAAATTTTTTGAACATTGTTTGGCTTGATTCCAAGAAATGTTTAGGATGTGGTGTATGGTCTCGATTAACAATTCTTAACTTTAAAACATCCTTTGCATTGGGTGATACTCTAGAGTTATCATGCCAAAATTGTTGAATTGCACGCTTACATTATCGGTTAGCTTCTTATCAACAAGTGGAAGCCTCCTGGAAAAATCCCATGTATCATTTTGAAGAGGATCATCTATTCTTTCTCTTCTTGCAAGTGCTCTATCAAAGTTTTACGATTTATGTCAAAATCAATACAAGTTTTGTCTCATAAAGTGGAGCCTTTTTCAATTGATGGCTTACTAGGGTGGTTGTAATGACTCTCCAAGCAACTCTCTTATCCTTTTCCTTGTTAATTTTTCCAATAGACTTGAGAGCATTAAAAATATTTTTGACAATAATAGAATTTTTTAGGTCTTGTTATTGCCTCATTAATATTATGGTACATTGGGTTATGAATAGTGGAGCTTGTGGCTATCTTAACTCTCTATTAAGTCATATTATCATTAGTATATTGCTATTTAGTTTTTAGGTTGGCCTAAGTCTTATATAGGTGTGTCTAAGTCAGCCTAGGTGATATCCTTGGCATAAATAGGTATATATAGGAGGTTGTGAGTCTTATTTCATCATCAAGTTGTGAAGTGTGTTCTCATTAGAGATATTTGGAGGTTTTTCCCCTCAAAGTGGCTTGTTATTCTCAATTATTATCAAGTATTTGTAGCATATTTCATATCATATTCTTCTATTGTGCAAGTTATTTCATAACAAGTGGTATCAGAGCATGATCTTGGCACCATAGAGGCAAGGTTTTTCTCAATTTTGGAGGCGATTTTGGGAAGAGCATATCTTTCAGATTTTGGAGAATTTATTTCTAATTTTTAAAGGGTTTTTGAAGAACATATTCAAGAAGCTAAAATCCAGATTTCAGAAGAATTGGACTAGAACTAAGTGAATTATTGTAGAATTATGGTTTCTGCACTATTTTTTTGGAATCTACATATATCACACATCTTGTTGAATTAAAGTCTAATTTTTATTGGGTTTTTGAAGAAATACCAAAGGAGATTACAATAAAAAAATTTAGAGAATTTAAGTTTCATTTGTGTGATTTATTTCAACATTAGTGGTTTCCATCATGCCGGGGCCTGGAACAAGGGGTAAAAAGAATGTTGTCACTCCGGGGAAGACTTCTGACAAGGACGGTGAAATAATCAAGGATGTTACTCATAATGAGGAAATCAATAAGTTCAAGGAAGACATTTCCTCAATGAAGATGGATATGTGTGACCTAAGAGGTCATATATCGAACATACGAAACATGTTAAGCACCTACATGGCTGAACCAAGAAAGGAGTTCTCAAGCACCCAAGGTGAAAATTCTAGGTCAGCTACCATGGACACAAGCTTTAGTACTCCTATGGGATCTAGGAATTTATTTCCAAAGGTGGATATGCACAAGTTCGACGGTAAGGATCCTCTCACATGGATAAACCAAATGGAGAATTTTTTTGAAGTACACCAGATCCCAAATGGACAAAAGGTCATGATGGCTTCCCTATATTTAGAACCAGATCAATTTAGTTGGTATCATTGGCTTTGCACTCATCGAAGGAAAAAGGGGCTCACCGTCTCATGGTCAATTTTTATAGAGGAACTCCAAGCACAATATAGCAATATCGTCATAGACAACTTCTTCAGCCAGCTAGCTAAACTTTAACAAATAGTATCAGTTAAGGATTATATTCAGCAATTCCAAAATCTATCCTTAAGGGTGGATTCAATTACGGAGGAAAACTTGAATGACTTATTCTTGGGTGCTCTCAAGGATCACATTCAACATGAGGTATGAATGTTTAACCCTAGTTCCATAAATGAGTCTTTTATCTTAGCATGCAGGGTAGAGGAGAAGTATTTGATTCCTAAGAAGCAAGGGGCTAATGTGACAAGAGAGAAATGATATTCAACACAACCTACTAAGTTGAATCCACAAAAAATTGAGGAGAAAAGAGAAAAATGATTGTGTTTCAATTGTGATAGCAAATATAGTCGAGGACATAAATGTAGTGAAAATAAATTGTTTTATATTAAAGGTCCCAATGAGGAAGAAGAGGAGGAACCCATACTAGAAGATGAAAGTGAGTCAAATGAGGAATCACATGATTCTCAACCAATCATTTCTTGTCATGCACTCTCAGGTTTCAGTGCTCCACAAACTCTCAAGGTGGTGGGGTTACTAAAGAAGCAGAAGGTAACAGTGTTGATCGACTCAGGTAGTACTCATAATTTCATCAACAAAATGTTAGCTACTCATCTAAATTATTTCATATATCTAGCTCCAGAGTTTCAAGTTTTGATTTCATATGGTGGTACAGTTAGTTGTTCAGGGAAGTGTCATAGCATTAAATTATCCATGGGAGATTATCAACTTGATAGCCCAATGTATGCGATATCCATGGGTGCAGCAGATATTGTTTTGGGAGTACAATGGCTTACTACATTAGGAACAATTGAGATGAACTTCCAAGAACTATTCATGAGATTTCAATCAGAAGGAAGGCTAGTAGAGCTAAGAGGGTTGAAGGAAAAATCTCCACAAATGGTAATCTCTCATCAAATGCAAAATTTTCTTAAGAAAGGAGTGGATGGATTTGTGGCCCAACTATGTTCATTAGAAGTCTCTCAATCTAATACTCCTACTCATCCATATTTGCAAGCTATAATTGATCGTCACTCAGTTGTTCTTGGAGATATGCCTAAAGTAATTCCTCCTAAGAGGGATCATGATCATGCCATACAGTTAGTCCCAAGGAGCCAACCACCAAACATCAGGCCTTACAGGTATCCACACATACAAAAGAGTGAGATAGAAATTTTTTTTGAAGAGATGCTAGAGGCAGGAATCATCAGGCATAGCCAAAGTGCTTACTCCTCGCCTGTGGTGATGGTACGTAAGAAGGATGATACTTGGTGCATGTGTCCAAATTATAGAGTGCTCAACATGTACACCATTAAAGATAAGTTTCCAATTCCAGTCATTGA